>JAEAOA010002045.1:2402500-2437500 GCA_016746295.1 Potamilus streckersoni | reverse complement strand
GCATCTAGCATGTTTGACACCTATTCCTTTAGGCATCTAGCATGTTTGACACCATTTCATTTAGTTATCTAGCATTTTGACACCTATTCCTTTAGGCATCTACCATGTTTGACACCATTTCATTTAGTTATCTAGCATGTTAACACCTATTCCTTTAGTCATCTAGCATGTTTGACACCTATTCCTTTAGGCATCTAGCATGTTTGACACCATTTCATTTAGTTATCTAGCATTTTGACACCTATTCCTTTGGGCATCTACCATGTTTGACACCATTTCATTTAGTTATCTAGCATGTTGACACCTATTCCTTTAGACATCTAGCATGCTGACACCTATTCCTTTAGGCATCTAGCATGTTGACACCTATTCCTTTAGGCATCTAGCATGTTTGACACCTATTCCTTTAGGCATCTAGCATGTTTGGCACCATTTCATTTAGTTATCTAGCATGCTGACGCCTATTCCTTTAGGCATCTAGCATGCTGACACCTATTCCTTTAGGCATCTAGCATGTTTGACACCTATTCCTTTAGGCATCTAGCATGTTTGACACCATTTCATTTAGTTATCTAGCATGTTGACACCTATTCCTTTAGGCATCTAGCATGTTGACACCTATTCCTTTAGGCATCTAACATGTTGACACCTATTCCTTTAGGCATCTAGCATGTCGACTCCTATTCCTTTAGTCATCTAGCATGTTTGACACCTATTCCTTTAGGCATCTAGCATGTTTGACACCATTTCATTTAGTTATCTAGCATGTTGACACCTATTCCTTTAGGCATCTAGCATGTTTGACACCATTTCATTTAGTTATCTAGCATGTTGACACCTATTCCTTTAGGCATCTAGCATGTTGACACCTATTCCTTTAGGCATCTAGCATGTTGACACCTATTCCTTTAGGCATCTAGCATGTTGACACCTATTCCTTTAGGCATCTAGCATGTATGACACCGTTTCATTTAGTTATCTAGGATGTAGACACCTATTCCTTTAGGCATCTAGCATGTTTGACACCGTTTCATTTAGTTATCTAGCATGTTGACACCTATTCCTTTAGGCATCTAGCATGTTTGACACCGTTTTATTTAGTCATCTAGCTTGTTGACACCGTTTTATTTAGGCTTATAGCGTATTTTACACCGTTTCATTTAGGCATCTTGCTTATTTAAAACAGGTTTATTTAGGCATTTAGCATGAGTTACAAAAGGTCACTTATGCTTGTAGCATGTTTTACACAACATTTTTTAGACATCTTTTTAGACAAATTCCTTTAAACATCTAGCATAATCTACACATGAACATTTATGTATCTTGTTTGTTTTACACAGTTGGTTCAGATGTCTAGAATGTTTTACACTATTTACACATTTATAATGTTTTACACAAATTCATTGAAGCAACTAGTATGTTTTACCGGGATTTGCCTAAACATCAAGCGTGTTTTTTCATTTAGGCATCTTGTACACTGTGTACAAATTCATTTAGGCATCTGGTATTTTGTATACAGTTTTATATAGGCCTCTAGCATGATTTACAGTGCCTGATTACCCAACAGGCAGAGTTGGCACCGGCCTATGGGCCCCACGCCTTTTGGGGCCCCGCGACAATGGATCAAAATAGTACTGTTTAATAATATTTAATAATTTTTGTTTAATAACATTTAATATGTTAAGTTGTCTAATAAAATTTATAATTGTTAATGTTTATTTTGAGTAATAAAATTGGGTTATTCAAATTGTTGGTTGCTAAAATTATAAACGTATTAGAAGATAATTTCAGGGGGGGGCGAGATTACGACTGTCTAGAGGCCTCAACAGGGTTAAATCCGTCACTGGATTTACAGCTTCGTATAAGCATCTAGCATGTTTAACACATCTTTATTCAGATGCATAGCAAGTTTTCCAAAAATTCATTTAGGCATCTTGTATGTTGTACAGCTTCATTTAGGCATCTAACATGTTGTACAGCTTCATTTAGGCATCTAACATGTTGTACAGCTTCATTTAGGCATCTAGCATGTTTAACACATCTTTATTCAGATATATAGCAAGTTTTCCAAAAATTTAGTTTGACATTTGGTATGTTGTACAGGTTCATTTAGGTATCTAGTATATTTAACACATCTTCATTCAGATGCATAGCAAGTTTTACGAAAAAATTATTTAGGCATCTAGTATTATTCATACAGGTTCATTTAGGCATCTATCTTGTTTAACACAGGTTCATGTAGGCACCTATCTTGTTTAACACAGGTTCATTTAGGCATCTATCTTGTTTAACACAGGTTCATTTAGGCATATAGCTTGTTTAACACAAATATATTTATACATCTAATACAAATGTATTTAGACATCTAAAATGTTTTACACAGGTTCTTGAAAGACAAGGTGTAGCCTGAGTCTTCCAAAACTGAGTACAACTCAGTATTGCTCATACAATATTTAAAAGGGAATTATTCTTTACTCATATAGCTTGTGGCAACTAAGTTATTTGTACTAATATTATCTGTGGTAACGGTATCCGATACATTATTTTACAAGTGAATTTATTTTAAAAACATTCGCAGAGTGCCAAGTCGGCAAGGAAACAGTACTAAAGTCGTGTTTTACAAACATCTCTTTTTAATGATAACTATAAATCAAACCTAGTTTTCGCGCGGTAATCAAATAAAAGCGTATTAACGACAGATAGAAATGCGGCTCGACATTAAGGGTTTTTGACAGTGATTAAGTAGCAAATAATTCCCCAAACGTGTGTTCAGATATTACACGAGTTCTTTGCAGAGAATTTATAAAGTGGATAGTTCACTCAATGCCTAATGCTATTAAATGATATAAACTGTCTGTAGAGGTGGGAGAATTTCAAATAAAACAGAACAGAAGATCAACATGCCTCTCTCAGTGTAAAAAAAAGTTTGATTACACTCTGAAATTGTAGCTACGATGTTCTGAAAGTAACTTTATTCACAAAGTCATGGATTCTCTTCTCCATTCATAAAAGATGAAAACATTCAAAACTCAATCAATTCAAATCGTGTATGTATGTATGTATGTATGTATGTATGTATGTATGTATGTATGTATGTATGTATGTATGTATGTATGTATGTATGTATGTATGTATGTATGTATGTATGTATGTATGTATGTATGTATGTATGTATGTATGTATGTGTGTGTGTGTGTGTGTGTATGGATGGATGGATGCATCCATGCATGCATGCATGCATATGGTTGGATGGATGGATGGATGGATGGATGGATGGATGGATGGATGGATGGATGGATGGATGGATGGATGGATAGATGTAGGTAGGTAGGTATTCTCATCAAAATAATTTATTGTTAAACCATAATGCAGCTGTCCTAACAGTTTTCTCAATAAGTCATGAAAGACAAAATCATTCTTGCAGTCTAAACACTTGTACGAGTATATGCTCTTATAAATAATTAACAGAAAAGAGTTAAAAGCAACAAGCTTTGTAAAACTCAACAAATAATTTATTTACCTAGAATACAAGTAAAACTGTAATAAAAAGTAACGCACGGTATTTCGAATTAAATCCCAAATAATTATAGAACTACAGACTCAAGTTCTGATAATTTAAAGTCCTGAATACAATTCGGTAGGAGTCCAAATTAAATCCAAAGCTGAAGTTGATGACCTGTCTGTGTTAGTTCGTAGAGTGCTGATGTGCCAACAGTCTTTTTTTAATCACAGTAATATAATTCCTGGTTTGAATTCACTATATGTTACACTGCATGTTTCTATCCAAGAATTATATCAGAGCACTGTTGTATTTCCAGAGAAAGTAATCACTTGAATTCAATAATTTGAAGAAATAAATTCCAGCCCAAAATTACTGGTTATAATATATAATATAACTTTCCTGTGCAAGATCTTTAAAGCACGAATTAATTTCCATTCAGCGATAAGATTTTACAGTAATCTACTTAACATCAGATACTAATTGGCATTTTCAAGAAATAAAAACAAAAACTATTACCTAATGGAAGATAACATTCTAGAATGATCCTGATGTTTACAAAATAAAATGTTAGCTAGTAATTGAAACCTATTACTAATATTAAAATATTGAACCTGGACTATTTCAGGTATACCAGGTAATTTCCAATAATCTTGACATAGACCCAAATAAACATATTTTAATTCTATTAATAACGATCCTGATATTAACTCCAAGCACAAAGAAATTTTCTTTTGTTATGTATTAGTTGTTTACATGATTATTTGTTTTAAAAAAAACAATGAAGGTTAATCAGAAAATATCTCAAGTTTTGATAAGATCAAGTCCAACATACATTACATTACAATAGCATGTAAAAAAAGTCAGTAACAAACCATCCCTATTAAATATACATGACAGCACAACTATGTCAAACATGTAAAAAAAAAAACCAGGAACAAATCATGCAAATTAAATATACATAACAACACAACTATGTTAAACATGTAAAAAAAACAGTAACAAACCATGCAAATTAAATATACATAGCACCACAACTATGTCAAACATGCTAGACAAAGACTTCACTACAGTGTAATGTGTCATTTGGATGTTTAACGTAACTTTAAAAAAATAGTCATATAGCAACGATGTTTTCAGTGTGGCAGTATATAGCATGGTCTAGCACTGGGACATCATGCTGCAGGCATGTAGCATGATGTCCTACCCAGTCACATTATCATGACACCAGGCCAACCAGTCCTAACATAAATTTATCAATGCCAAGCGCAAGCGAGGCAGCTGCTAATGCCATTTTATAAATCTTTGGTATACAAGATCTTCTACATTTACTATAATCATCTCTCGTTCTACGTTCAAAGTTCCTCGCAGCTACCATGCAAAGAGTTTTTCCTTCCACGTTTTGAATATAAAGTAAACAATTCAAGAACTCGCACAGATTATATTTTCATTTAAAAATGTCATTTTGTGCAAATGGTTTTAACACACTGCAAATTGCGTCATTTCATATTTTTGTTTCGAATTTTCTATGTTGTAATCTTGCACGTAATTTTGTGTTTGCTTCTGTTACTCCTTTGCTTTGTCACGTGCGTTACATTTGTTCAAGCATAGGAATATTGTGATCCTCTCAGACTATTCATCCGTCTGTCCGTTCCAACATTTGCTTCTAGACCGCAGCATTTTGAAATTCACAAAACTTTGTAGCATTGAGGGGGTGTGTCAATGTTGGGTACTTTCGCTAGTGTTGCTGGGATGAGACAAATATTATATGTACCAAAGTTTTAGTCATTAGGATGTTTTCACATATTGATCGGCTAAATTTCATAAAATTTAGTTCCTTACTGTACAACATCAAAAACAAGTCATAAGTCAATTATGAGTTTTGCAATTTGTACGCAATGATATAGGAATTACATTATGACAACTTGAGTTATGCAATTATATACAAAGAAAAGTGATTTATATTATGGCTGGTGATCCAGATATGTTGTACAGGATGACAATGTTCGACTGGTGATCCAGATATGTTGGACAGGATGACAATGTTCGACTGGTGATCCAGATGTGTTGGACAGGATGACAATGTTCGACTGGTGATCCAGATATGTTGGACAGGATGACAATGTTCGACTGGTGATCCAGATGTGTTGGACAGGATGACAATGTTCGACTGGTGATCCAGATATGTTGGACAGGATGACAATGTTCGACTGGTGATCCAGATATGTTGGACAGGATGACAATGTTCGACTGGTGATCCAGATATGTTGGACAGGATGACAATGTTTGACTTGTGATCCAGATGTGTTGGACAGGATGACAATGTTCGACTGGTAATCCAGATATGTTGGACAGGATGACAATGTTCGACTGGTGATCCAGATGTGTTGGACAGGATAACAATGTCCGTTTAATAACTCAAATATTTTTTACAGGATCACAGACAATGGAAGACTTGTGACTAATACGTTGGACAAGATAACTAAATATATTCGTTTGATGAATTCATACAAGATGGACAGGATGACAGACAAAGTTCATCGGATGCCTCATGTATTAATGTTAGACAGGATGACAGAAAGTGTACTTCGTTCTCTACGGCATTTTCAAGATATTGAGCAAAAGCCTTTGCATGATGTCTTTTTATATCTACCTGTTTCAGTTTCCAGAGGGTGACAGCAGACATGCAAAGAATACGAATCCTTTCATATGCTTAGGATTTCTTCTTTATCTTGTCCATTTCAGTGAAATGAAAATAGGAACATTGTTATCTTTAGGATTTAGCACATGGTTTATATGTGCTGATGTGTACAAAGGACTGAACCTCGTAAACATGACGCAAAATGCCATCAGTTTCGTACATTCTAGGTGATGAATGACATCAAAATACAAGGGACGTAACAGTGTGATTCCTCGCGTTTTTTGATAAATCTAATATGGACTTAGATTCATCCCTATGTACAAAAAAATATTGTTTATTATACTATTGCAGCTGTAACCCAAACGGAATCATATATGGAATCATAATAATGAGACGCATCCAATATTTGGCAGATTTTCCCTTATGCATTATTTGTCAATGTCAGTAGGTGGGGTGATTTCGGAGGGAATATCGGGTGGAATATGTAGTAAAAATAGCATTCATTTGGAAATAATTAAATCTCAAGCCATCAAAGTCGATATAATTTCAAGCTGTGATATCAGTATTGCTGTTCTAATGGTATATTTCTTTTTTTTTTGCTTTCTGAGCAATCGAATTAAAGGACTACATTTGTTTAAGCAAATGTGTTATTTTCATTTATTCAAGTTAGCAGAAATTTACATACATTTGCTTTTATTTTCATCAGTACTTTTATTTTCATCAGTACTTTTATTTTCATTACAAGCTAATAAAGTAACGATAACAGCAGTTTTAGGCTTCCAGTGTGGCCAAGTTAACCAACACTTGTCACCTCACCTCTGTCTACATGGGTCCCAGTCTCATATTTAGGCCTTTTAATATGTAAGAAATCCTCCCAGTAGCTCCCTGTGGGCCGAAGGTTCTTACAAGAGTTTTCCTGGGTTCTTGCTCTACCATTTATACTGGCCACCATATTTAGCCTATCATGTGCTGAACTTGGAGTTAAAACAACTATAACGACAACAATTGCTTTGATTGGTGTCTTCACGATTTGATTGGCGTACGCCATGTAATTTGCATACACTAAAGGTTTAAATTTTGCCTTTCTTGCATTCTGACTTTGGAAAAGAGAAACAAATGTCACATCAAAAGTTAAAATTTATTAATAGCACTAGTAATTCAAGTTTAAATAAATTTCTGTCAAATTATTTATAGAAAGAGAGCCATCGAGCGCATTTCGTATCTTCTATGCATGATACCTTTCAAAACTTAAATGGTTTCTTTGTCCATATTTTTTCTAATTTATAATTTTGAATGGCACTTTAAATTTGAACGTTAAGAAAACACCACGCACGATCAGGGTGATTTGACATTTTTGTATGATTACTCATTTTGTGACGGAATGATATTGTACGGTAAAACTCATATCCGTTTTAGCACTATTGAATGGATTCTATTACTGTTATCACTCTGTACAAATATTCTTCCCTTGGTAAGTATCTGGACAGAGCGACAACAATACATTTAGCTCTTTTCCACTGACTAATCGTTGAACTGAGATAGAAATCCGTAGTGTTGACTTTTGGAATTGTACATGATTGTAGCTGGAACGGAGAGTCAGTTTTGGATTAACCGTCACGGTTTCCATCACATTTATACTCGTTTGGAGGGTTGGGGGTTGAGGGAGGGTAAACGCCATTTCTCAGCGCATGATATTCCATACCTGGCGGTCGCATCAATAGAAGCACTTATGATTGGCATTTGAACTGCCCTCAAACCGTCGTAGTTATTGCATCAAATTAACGTCACTGACATCACAGCGACAAGAAGGAATGTAAGCACTAATAACAAAGTAAGGAATTTTTCGAGGGTATAAATCAGGAATTATATTTTTTAAATGCTGAAAAACTGCAGCGATATCATTAAATTTAAAATCTAGATATGTCATTTTTTATACGTCATCGAGCGTTATTTTCAATACCTATATTCTTCGCATATCTAGTCAGGTTTGCAACGCCAAAACGTACCACTCTCAGCTCATTAAGATGTTTCGACCACTATTTCATCTAAACATTGTTTCATCATATCTGCGATTTTATATACGAGAACTTTGAATGCGAAGGAGTAAGGGTGAGGGGTGAGTGGAATGCGTGTCCTCTTCTGCAAGTTTCATAAACTCGTCAGGTTTCGCACCGATCACACATCTCAGTGAACATCAGAGTAATTACAATCCAATTACCTTTTATGAAGTTTTGAACGAACACGGGTATCCTCCACTTGGTATTTTAGCATCAAATTTGCATAATCGTGGTAGTTGTGTTATCTATCCAAGGAGAGGATTATGAAAACTTTCCAAGTTTGTGAAGTGTCACTGCCATTACGCAAAATTCCCTAGATATAGCTTGCAGTCTTTTAGCATCATTACCGTCTGTCTTTCATGGCGTAGTACTTCATGTTTACATTTATTTTTGAAAGGTTTATCCTCATAAATAATTTTCTGCAATTTATCATTTTGACATTTTAGAATGGTTTTAAATTGGCGCCATATAGCCTTTATTATGCCGAGGTGCCGTTAAACGCTAACGCATGCATATATATATATATATATATATATATATATATATATATATATATATATATATATATATATATATATAAATATATATATATATAAATATATATATATACATACATATATATATACATATATATATATATATATATATATATATATATATATATATATATATATATATATATATATACTTTCAAAGATTCTAAATTACACGAATTCCATTTGAAAAAAAACGTGGGAATTCTGATTGTCCCGAAATGCCGCCGCAACTACATTTTATACAGAATAACTGCTCTTGTGTATGTGTAATTTCACGTCGAATTCACAAAATGTAACGGAAAATATGGATGTTTGAATCCTTGTTCTACCAGGTCAAGCGCTATTACTGGTAACGTATTATGTTGTTTTCTCAAAAACAAAAAAACAAAAACGAAAATAACAATTCGAAGTGATACTGGCCCAAGGTTCAAACGGTCTGTGCAGGCAATGGTGTCATTTACAACGTAATCTGGGGTAATGGAAAACTACGACATCCAGCTAGACTGGTTTCCTGCCACTGTCGTAGAGAGTGATCATCTGCTATGCTGTAAGAAACAGCCAGTCTCTCCTAGTTCTTGCTGAACCATGTTTTCTTCTATAATATTAAAGTGTTGTTCGGTTCGGGCCACCTTATGGGCTTAGGCCCCGGTGATATATCCCCGGTTGCCACCCCACCCCCAAGTAAGCACCAACTAATTCTTTTATTGTACCCAAACGATAAGTAAAATGAGATGCCACATTTTTCACTTTGTTGGCAACAAAGGTGTTGCTTTATAAAATTTAGACATGAAGATTTTGTTATCTTAAAGACAGGCATACAAAACGTCATCTGTTAGGGAAAATGTTGCAATTGATCGTTATTTTTTTAAAAATATATTTGTGTCGTTTCTAATAAACATGACTGTAAATTCGATGTTTATAATGGATCAGTGTACATGAAAAGTAATTTTTCGGTAACATTCAAATGCAAGAGATAACATCCATTAAAAGAAGATATATAAAATGTAACGGGAGCATACATGACTTTGAAAACAATATACACACGATAATATTTATTTTTCCAAAGAGGTGTACATTACACTGTTGATTATTGGCTTATTTCTATTCGAGTGCTGTCAAGATAAAAGACCGTATTATTTTTTATACACATCAGCATCAGATGTCAGTTGTGCTCGGTGATTTGAACCTTAGAAACAATTAAATGATTGGTAGTTTTGTAATAAAATGCAACAGACATAAAATTCAATGATTTTTTTTCTCCAAATGATCAACACAAAGCTTATCAAATTATATTATGTTTTTATTCTGCTGCCACTGGACCTTATTTTTAAACCTGGATTACCCTTTTTTCTTCAAGTTTGTAATATTCTATTCAATCTTGATACGGAAAAACTACTTGGCTAATTTGGAAGTGTACCATTATGTACATATTATAGTTCCAGCTCTAACTAATATCTTTAATAATTGCACATAAACTGGTGTATTCCCTGATGCTTTGAATTTATTAAGGCATACACAAGAATAACCGTCAAATCCTAGACAAATTTCTATCTTGTGTCCTGTCATTTAAAAGAAATAACTGTGAAATACATTTCTGCCTATCTGTTTCGCTGTATCAACAAATATACTCATCCACATCTATCCTTATTGGTATTCAGATATAATCAGCCTTGTCAAATTGAACGGAGCAAATGTCAAACTGCCCTGAATGGATGAATATACGAATTGCTATTATTGTCAAACTACCCTGAATGGATGAATGTACGAAGGGCTATTCTTGTCAAACTCCCCTGAATGGATGCATATACGAAGGGCTATCTGCTATTAACGCAGGTAAAATCTATGGGGTTATCTTTGTTATTGCGCTTTTGATGACATTTTGCAGTCTGTAAAAGTTTAGCTGTTAAGCACGCTTTGTTCAAAGACTTGGCTAGGTGTTTTAGTACTGGAAACAATTCATAAGCAGTAGAACCAGTAGAAAGCTTAATTTTAAAACCTTTCATTTTGTTGATCTTCATAAACGATATGCCTCTTTGTTTGAAATACTCTGATTTCGGTATATTCGCTGCTGCCAAAAGAATCCACTATTCTGGCAGCTCTACTTGCGTTGTTAAATTTTTATATTTAAACCAATATTCAAGTCAATCAAAGACTACTTGCATGGAAATAGGCTACATGCAGAAACTGTCCATAATATCTACATTCAGACTCTGTTGATTGACTTTCAAGTCACCCTTGCATACTCTATTTTAGGTATCTTCACTGACTTTCAACTTAGCTCTGTATATTCATTTTTAGGTATCTTCATTGACTTTCAAGTCACCCATGCATATTCATTTTTAGTTATCTTCGTTGACTCTCAATTCAACATTGTTTATTCATTTTTTATATCTTCATTGTCTTTCAACTCAACTCTGCATGCTCACAGTTTTGTATCTTCTCTGACTTTCAACAGTAGTGAGTAGTGAGCGATATAGGATTAAATAGGGTCTAATGTTAAATTTGGTCGTTTGCATTATGGGGTCAACATTTATAGGGTCGGGTAAACTTCTGTTTTAAATTTGATCGTTTGCACTATGGAGTCAAATTGGACTATAACATGGGCCACTCTTGGATAAATGGGAATTCACGTCACGGTACTGGACACTGGCAACAATTTTGCAAGTGGCTGATCTCAGTCGGGCGGAACAATGTGGCAAGGGGCTGACCTAAATACGCGCTACTGTAGGGACAAATAGAGAAATAAAGCATAGAGAAAAACATCGACTAAAATTGTTTAGGCAAGAGAGAATATATATTTTTGTTCGAGGCAATGGCGTGGCTCTGAAAAGGGCATTTTAACTTTCCCTCTATTTCGTCTCCTCTCTTCTTCTCCTCCACCAACATCTTAATTTCTCAACTATATTCTTCTTCTTCTTCTTCTTCTTCTTCTTCTTCTTCTTCTTCTTCTTCTTCTTCTTCTTCTTCTTCTTCTTCTTCTTCTTCTTCTTCTTCTTCATCATCCTGTTTTTCCTTCTCCTCTCTCTCTCCTTTTTTAATCTCTTTCTAATCGCCACCACTTTTATCACCTTAACCTTCCATCTTCTCATTTCTTCTTTTCCTCTTGCTTCTACTTTTCTTCTCTTTCTTGTTTGATTAGCTCTCTCAGTCCGTCCTTTGCCTTCTTCAAAATATATAGTTTCAATTTTCACTATAACACTAAGACTATATAAGACTATAACACCCATAGTCCACTTGTACCAACAGTTTCTCTATCATGCCCATGTCATCTACTACCTGTTGCAACTTTATCATTTTGTCTACATACACATACCTACATACTTTTACATACACACATACATAAATATATTTTTGTCATATATATTATGCTTGTATGGCATTCCTATTTATACCTACCCATGCTTGTATGTCTATTGACATTGTCTATTGTAATTAGGGGTTAGTTGCTTGTTTGTTTGTGCATGCCAGGTATCGTTAGCGAATGGTTAAGATTCAGGATTGTGAGTGTGTTGGCTGTTGAATTATGTTTGACTTGTTGCGCCTTAGATGAAATGGAATTTGTTGATGTCTTTTAGGTATTGTATGATGTTCTTGGATTCATGTTTGGGGTTGAGTTCAGCTTTGATGAAGTCCATGTAGGTACATTGTGCTCCTAGTTTTGTCTTATACGTCTTAAATTTGTTTCTTTGTGGTCCATAATGGGACAGTTGTTGATAAGATGAAATAATGTTTCCGGTATACGACATGCGGGGCAGTTAGGAGAGGTATTTGCGCCCTGCCTGGTTTTGAGTAAGGTCTTCCCTGTCTTGAGGAAGTTTATTGCTCTAAGTTCTTTTTGGGTTAAGGCGTGTGCGGTCCTCACTGCCCCGATTGACTTCCAGTTGGATGTGGTGTAGTGCCTTGCCCCTATTGGAGGCGTCCCATTGTCGTTGCCACTCTTTATTGACAGCTATAATTATGGTAGATTTCCTTTACGCTGTAGTGTATTGGTTCTATATTCGTGTCTCTCAGACTTCTCCTGGCCGCCGCATCAGCTATATCATTCCCAACTAGATTGATATGGGAGGGGACCCAGATGAATTCCACCTGGATTTGTTCTGTTTCCAGGGTTCTAATACGTTTTATAACATGTTGCCTATGGATTGTGCTGCTTCCGTTTCCAGTGAGGTGAGCAAACTGAGTGAATCCGAGATAATGAGATGTGTGTGTGTTTGTGTTTGTGTGTGTGTGTGTGACTTTTGATCAAATGGATGGCTTTTTGGATAGCCCAGAACACCGCAGTATAAATGGAACGTCCGTCCGGGAGTCGTCCTCGAATGGTTATGTGTAGATCTGGTATGACCATTGCTGATGCAGTTCGACATAGTGCCTTGGTGCAGGATCCATCGGCATAGATATCAGTGTGTGCCGGATATTGTTCTTTCAGCAGGTTGTTTATTTTCGCTAACAGTTTCCATGGATTTCTTGGTGTTTTGAGTCAAAGGTTCGTGCCCTCCATTTGATGTTGGAAGTGCTATTTCTCCATAGCGTGGGATCCAGTATTTGTTGTTTCTCTGCTTGGAGTTCTGTGAGTAGTAAGGTTGTTTTTAGGTGATGGATCTTAGTCGCTGATGGTGGGTTTGGTACGAGTTTCATGTCGAGTAGGATGTTGCATCAATGAATGGCTTGTCGTGTAGGGTGAGTGTCGGGGTGGATCGATAATCGGGCGGCATAACGCAGGATTAGCTCGTCTCTTCTTAGTTGTAGGGGTGGTTAACCAGTTATGTTCTGGCTTTCTTCAGCAGTCCGGTGCAGATTTTAAGGGCTTGATATTAGAGGCCGTTTAGTTAGGCTAGTAATGTTTTATTGGCCGAGTCATAAATCTGACACACGTAATCCGTTTTGGACCGGATGAGGCCTCTATAAGCATTAATAGGGTGCGTTGATCTTCTCCCCAGTTTGTGCCCTTTAAGTAGCGTAGGACGTTGATGTCTTGTTTGCATCTGTTGCTAAGATCCATGATATGATGTTTCCATGTCAGTTTTTCATCCAATAACATTCATAGGAAACTGGTTTGTGTTACTAATGTGATGGGCTACCCTTGCAGGTAAATGGTGGGGTATGCCGGCTTTTTAGTTCTGGGTCGGGAGAAAAGAATTGTCACATTGGTTGAAATTTTGAATCCCCAATCCTTGGCCCATTATGTAGTTGCGTCTAGTGCCGAATGGAGTTGTAGGAGATATTTCTTGGTGGGATTGCCTGCCTTCCAGATTCCCCTGTCGTCTGCGAATTGGGATAATGATATGCAGGGGTCTATGTAGCTTGACAGACTGTCTACCATGATACTAAAAAAGTATGACTGAGGCCACTACTTTGTGGTGTTCCATTTTCCTAGGTGTGGTTATTCGAGTACTGGTCCCCAATACGTACTTTTAGTTTTCGTCTGGTGAGAAAGTTAGCGATCCATCTATGCATAAGGCCCGTTATGCCATAATTGTTGAGTCTCGAGATGAGGCCCCCGCTCAATACGAGGTCTAAGGCCTTCTTAAGATCCAGAAATATGGCTATGAAATGCCTATGCCTTTTGGATTTGTTGTTGAAGGAAAGGCCGACGTCGGCTTCTAGGCAAAAGAGCTGGTCTAGGGTAGATCTTTTGTTGCGAAACCCACTTTGATTCTCGGATAATGTCCCGTTTTCTGTTAGGTGAAGTTTAAGCTTATTGTTTACCATAGTTTATATGATTTTTACAGAGTGTGATGGTGAGGGAAATTGGACAATTAAACGTTTGGATAACTGTCCTTGGAACATATGATCTTCTATCTTTGATCGGAATCCAGCGGCAATGATGAAAGTTTTCACTCCCACTCGTCGTATCGTCTACTTGGTCTCTTTCTGCTCAACGTGTGTCTGATGTCGTTTCCCACTTTAGGTAACTCTTCCACGCGTCTCACGAAGAGTCTGATTGCTTGGATGATGATTTTGTACTCATAGGCATATGACATCAAATGGAAAACAGTACTGATACGATTTAGTCTTAAGCGGATATCCACTAAGTTCAGCAAATACTTTTTTCGCATCCACATGTCCAAACACAAACGATCCATTGGTTCTAAACTGCGTCCATGCAAGATTTATTTTTCGATGGCCGTTAAAACCCACATTGTGAGGATAGTCAGCTGCTGTTAGGATTGTATCGTTGAACATGTCCTCGCCTGCTGTGTTAGTTCTCCATACAACGCAAACACACAGATGAGTGTTCTTGGTATCTTTAGATTTGTTAGCAGCTAGCACTATAGCTAAAGATGAGGGGGGTGTCACCGCTGTAGAAGTTTCTGATCACACGGGTTTCCATTTTTCATTCATCGCAGCAATGGGGAAGTGGAAAACACTTGAAGCTACTAGAGACGCGGTCACCAGCGCTTCATTTTGCACTCTGGGCGAAGTAACTCTCTTGCGAGAAGAAGCTGATTTCTGGGGTCTTTTCTTTTTCTGTGATCATTTCGTTTTTTGGTGATGTGACCTGGTCTTTCACCACTGTTTTTTATTGTCAGGGTACGTTTGGGTCGGCGAGTAGCTTTATTCTTGGGGATGACTTTATGGTCATGGGATCCCGAATTAAGAAGTAGCAAATGATGATAACATCCAGGTTTCAAAATGAATGATTTTCCTTTTGGTTTGAGTGCTGATGAGGTAATCTGCTAGTTGCGTCGAGGCTAATTTGTTTCTTTCAAAAGAGTGTTTGGCTTGATGTGGAATCGAAACGATTCCTTGCAGTTATTGACGTGCTGTCACCGTAAACCATGGGTAAGTGTTTGTGGATTTTATTCGCGACTGATACCATACAAGACAAGAAACAAGTTGACAGAAAGATGTAACTAAAGGGACGTCATGTTGACAATGCGTGTGACAGACCAAAATTGTCCGAGGTTTTTATTTAAAAAAATAAGTCGACGGGGACGTATACACTACGGACTCTACGTCTTGGCACCAGTGATGAAATGGATGGCTACGAAATCGCAAACACACACAATTGGGTTTTTTAGGGAATTTTAACCCACGATTAAATAGAGGATTGAGTGGCATCGTCGTACACATCTGTCAACCAAGTAGTTCCTAAATGTTTGGCTAACACTCAACTTGCGATATATCTCTAGGGCTTTTAAACAAGACAGCGTAATGAGATTAAGACTGATGGTGCGATGGGCTTTATTTTAAAACATATTTAGGGTAACGTAAATGACACTCGCATTACGATGATATCCATGGTGCACAAACCTCAGTTTAATTTCTTCTTCGTCTTTTCCTAACATGTCGTTGAAGATGACCAGATGTATATGACCGTGGTCAGACACGATTTCATCGCCTTCCACAAATACGATGCAATCACCTTGACTTTCTTGCAGAAGGATGTACGCAGATTGCCACTCTTTGTAACACCACACGATACTTTTAGGTGGACGGTCGCTCAAATGATGTTTATGTTCGATCAAGCATTTGACAAATATGGTTATTCCTGAATCGCTCGGTGCAGCAAGTATCATGTTATAGGAATGGCAAAGCTACCAGGCCTCTCAACTTGCACGATCTATGTTTATACTGATGACTTTAAAAGTGGTGAAAGAGGGATCAGAGACAGCAGAGGTAGCAATAGTGAAGGGAATGTCACTGTTGGAAACGAAGACAGACAAGACAAGAGTGCTTATACTTTTTAAGGACACGTTTATTTCAAAACATTTTTAAATTTGAACGCGAAAGACAAAAATATATGAAATTAAAATTGTTAATTACATTGATTAAATACAAAACAAAATTATCAAAGTGGAATATATTTTACAACCGTTTTTGGTGACGATGGTGTGGTGTCCTAGGGGCAGTTTGTAATGTCTCTAATTTTGGTACAGGGGTCCTTTCGGAATGGACTTTCGGGGATGTTTCTGTCCTGAATAGAGTGGTTTTCCTTGGTGTCGGGTTCATCTAACACTCAGGCTAACATAGGTTTAAAAGTTACTTTTCTCACTGAACGTTTAAATTTATGATCACAAATCCTTGGGCATAGTTTGCCGCTTCTTTTGTCCAAGCCTCGAAACCCAAACATTTCCAGTCACGTACATCTTTCCAGTGAGGGTGTAAGTCACTAGTTACACATACATCTTTGGTAAACATCTTCAAGGACCAAAAGTTGATTAATTCTTTTACCCCGTAGAGGTCAAGGCTTTTAACATAATGAGTCTCTAGTGTATATTTAAAGGTATCACTTATAGTACAGAGCCCAAAATTTGATCGCGTAGAAGATTTTGGTAATCAGGTAAGGTTTCTTCTGGAATTCGTTATAGTATGGACACTATGTAAATAGAATCAGTAGCAACCATAGTCTTCTTATCCTTGTGTAGTTCATCACTGTTTGACCATTGGAATACTTTCAAACGAACCAGTCCTCTTATAGCATTTAGGTACCTGTGGTTCCAACATTGGTGACGTAACAAATGCAATTGTTCTTTGCATTGAACTTGTATTTTGACAAGCTCTTGGCAAATTCGTTCTCTCTTCTCCACAGGCAAACCACAAACGTTGTCTTGTAAAGTATCCATCAAGAGATTACTGGGGTCCCACTAGAGACCATCTATCATGATCTAGATAAGCGGAATCTTTCTGCCCCACTCGTTAAGTGACAAACTGCAACTGAGGGCCTGGACTTTAGTACCTTCGCCAACGCAGATACATACAGCACTAGATAAGTTTTCGTAGATAGGTCCTCTCATATATTTAGGCCACTTTTCTTGCAATGTTTGGAATCGACTTTTAACGTCTCAGCGTTTAGACAAATGAACAGGGAACGAATATTCTTCTTTCACAGGTTCATTGTGATGAAAGTACGGTAAAACTAGCAGTAGTTTTGCACAGGCATGGGTGACATCTGTAGGGTGTTAGCTGCATAGTTGATGATAAAAACCAGTAAATAGTCCACGATAACGTATGCCATCGCTTTCGCATTCCTGAGGCGTGACACGCACATCATTACTTTCCATGGTAGGTACTGCAGTTGTAGTAGTCCTAGTAAAGTTTTCATGATGTGGTACTGAATCGCTGACGTCACAGCGTACGGCATCTTTGTAATCGCAAGGCACAGCATCCCACTCTACCTGAGAACCACCAAACTTGAATGGTGTCTGTTTAAAAGGATTCATATTTCTCGCCTAGCAATGGTAGTCACAATGAACTATCGGTCTTGGAATTTTTCCTTTTCTATATGCTGACCAATGTCGACTTGTCCATACGGTTAATTGAAGTGGTGTGGAAGCCGCACCCGTTTCTGGTATACGAGCTGACACACTTTTTCCGAGGTTAGATTTTTTACGTCCTCCATGAATCTTTATATAGTGGTTCATTGGCAAAATATGGGTTCTTGGATGCACTTCTAGCACGCTCTGTAACCACGCATAAATTACGAATGCGAATGCCAGTCTCTTGTTTGTGTTCGAAATCGAAGAGGATGAAATTCCATTTTTTTTCCTCTGGTCATCTTCTTCTTATTTCTGTTTAGGTTGGTATTTGTGAAGGAAGCATTTATGTTCCAAATACACGATTTGGTGATAATGTGACATCGTTTCTTTCATGGACATAGGTTTGCTGTAAGCCTTGCGTCTTTAGATGCTGGTAACGGGTACGGCTGCCAAAAGTGAGTTGACAGCTGCTCAATGCACTCGTTGTTGTCTTCTGTCAAGGCAGGATTTAGAGGCCAAACATCCTGAACATTTCGATCCAGAATGCTTATATTGCTCTCAATTGTTATACCCATTGTGACATTTCTCACAATAATAACTCGATCAATGAAATACGGTGATACTGGTAATGGCGTCGAAATGTTCATGATGATAGACGTGAATGTATTTTTAGTCTTTGAAATTTTTGACTCGAGATAACAGAGGTCCGCGCACTTCTTAAGTGTGTACTTTCAAAATGTAGCTTGGACCTAAGAGGTCTTGCAATTTATGCATTTTAGGAATGCCACAGGGGTGTCTTTAGATATCTCCACTTGCTGTAACAAGAGTTTTGCTTCTTTTCATTATTTGGCTCCGTTCGATTGGCAAATAGTTTGCCATGCTCTTTTCCATTCTGCCGTGTCGTTATTGGCTGCAAACGTTCGTCCCACCATGATGGCCCTGTTTAAATATATCTTGTTTTGACTGTTGTTAATTTGGACAATTCTATGTTTGATGCTGAGAAATTAGTCCACCAGTAACACCTTTTTGCGTTGTCAGACTCCTTTTGGGAAGAGAAACTTGGGTCATGTACAGTGTCGCGTTTCCATCAGTGCTGTTAAACATGTCGAAGGACTACTGAAAGTGTTGAATGTTGTCGATGACTTTGGGAGGTGTCAGTTGATGGCCTGCTAAACTCGATCCAAACGGGGTACTTCAGACTGTCGCGATAAATGGAACGTGTCAAGCGATCGTCTTTTTTGGCTTCACATTGTGATGAAACTTCTGCTCTCTCCAACGGTGGGATGTGGTTCTAATTTTCTAGACGAGCGTTTATCTGTCTCTCGAATATGGTTATAGTTTTCAGGTTTCTGGCGGTATACATTGGATTGACGAAGACTCTCTATGTCTGGATTCTGGCTTCTTCAAATCGCTGACATGAATTTTAGCCAAGACTTCAGCTACTGTGCGAGGCGATAGGTTACTTTTCTGCCTCTTACTTTCGTCAACTTTCTTTACGATGATGCGATCGTTTCATCTTTTTTTTTGCAAAATGTCAAATGACTACAGTTTAAACGTCATGGTCACCTATATATCACTGTAAGGTCATTGTCTTCCCTATATAAATGGTTAGTGTCTTCCTCAAAGTATTCATTTCACTCTCAATTCTACCAGAAGATGGAAGAGCCAACACAGATCAAACTACTAATCAAACCTTTGCGAGGTGTCATATGAAGGTTTTCTCCAGAGAAGCTGACGGACTGCTTCCTCTCCTTTCGAGATAAAAGTCAAAATACTTGCTATATCCGTCAGAAGAAAGGGCATTGTTCTTCTAATATACACAATGTCAAAGGAAGAGGCAAGAGACAAAGGTCAAGATTTGTGTTATTATTGTCAAGAGAAAGGACATTGGTCTTGAAGCAACCCTAAGAAACAACATGAGCAGAAGTAAGAGAGAGGTTCCGAAGAGAAAGAATAGGTACCCTCCGAAAAGGAAGAACCCAGACACATGCTGAAAGAGACGAAAAGAGGACAAGAAGAAAGCGAGGAAGATGATTAAAATCTGTGACACTGAAGAATTTAAAAAGCAAGGTTGAAAGTGAAAAGACAAAGAAGAAGAAAATGAACTTTTTTAAGTGATATGTTGTGAAATTGGATTGTAAATTTGTGCTAGAGAATATACCAGAAAGAAAAATACAAGTGTCTCTTGGTGTTGGTTTTTATACTAATGACCTACACTCACGCACTCACACATGTACAGAGGGATTTTGAGTCTTGAGGGATTTTGGCAGACACGGAATAGTCTCTTTACAAGAGAAATGGGTTACCCTGAAAAGCACCGTTGTGTGTGCTTGTCTTTTTTGTTTTCATTTATTAAGAAAACAATCTCATGAACGGGAAGTAATGAGCTTTAACAGCCTTTTCCCTTTGCCTCGGCCAATGACTACTTCTGAACCTGCTACTGTCGATGCTTTAAATCACTAGAGATCTCAAGCATAGTAGTTATGTGGACTGTGTTAGGCTCTGTGGCTTGGGAAAGTCTTTTTCTCTACTGGGTCGTGTTAAAGAAGTCTGATGCATTTGTTTTAGACAACTTTGCCAAAATGTCTTAGAGTAAAATCACCATTTTACTTTCACCGTCCTCCTTCTTTCTTAGACCTTGTTTCTTCTATGCTTCTTATTCTTCATGTACGTCAAATCATCATAGGCAAATTACCCAGATAACTGATACAAACGTTTGGAAACGAGGGATCCATGTGGAGAGACAAAGCTGTCTGAAACGTTTTAATTTACGGTTAGGTGGTCAGACGAAATTTGATTAAGAAAAGGATATGCGTGCAATTTGGTCGTTTTCAATATGAGGTCTGAATGTTAACTGAATTGTGTTAAAAACAAAAGCCCTTTTCAGGGCCACTCCATTGCCTCTAAAAGATATATATTCGCTCAGGCCTAAACATTTTAGTCGAATTTTATTTTGTGTGCAATAGATTTATTTTCATAAATCTATATTTGTATTGCATGTCTATGTTTCTAACCATGTCTCTATGTATATGTCTATAATTGTCCATAGAGTAGTGTGTAATCGGTGAGCCCCTTGCCACATTGTTCCGCCCGATTGAGGTCAGCCACTGGCAACATTGTTGACATTTCCCAGTATCGAAACATCGATTCAAATTTACCCTAGAGTGGCCTATCTTAAAATTCAAGTTGACTCCATAGTGCAAACGACGAAATTTTTACATAGAAGTCTACATGGACCTATAAATTTTGACCTCATATTGCAAACGACTAAATTTAGTATTAGACCCTAATGTCGTCTCTACTCACTACCTTTAACTTGTCTCGGTCCACTCATTTTTAATTATCTTCATTGGCTTTCAATTCACTTCTGTATACTCATGTTGAGGTATCTTCGTTGACTTTAAACTCTCTCCTGTATACTCATTTTTAATTATCTTCATTGGCTTTCAATTCACTTCTGTATACTCATGTTGAGGTATCTTCGTTGACTTTAAACTCACCCCGGTATTCATTTTTAGGTATCTTCATTGACTTTAAACTCACCCCTGTATACTCATTTTTAAGTATCTTCATTGACTTTAAACTCATTCCTGTATACTCATTTTTAGGTATCTTCATTGATAATAATGTTAATTAAATTAGTCTTTTGCTAAGTCGTCAGATTGCAATTGGGAAAATTCTTTCAAGTTTCTAAAGCATTCTTAAGCAATATTACATTAGTTATGTTTTATGGTATAACTTATGAAGCAAGTGCAGTATCCCGCACACTTATAAGATTATTAAATTGCAAAAACAAGCTTCCATAATAATTTTAAAACTATTATTTTCAGTCTGTAGTCTGAAATGTTTTCGACATTACATTTTACATAACGATCATGTCTTTGCACTGTCATACTTGACCACACTGCTACTAAATGACAGTGGACTTTATTCCATTGCCAGACAGGTATCTTTTTTATTCCATTCTTGAGCTTTTTCTAAATCTAGTTTCTTGCTGCAAAGTCAGGTCCTTCTATAATTAGTATATCACCTCCTGAATTACAATCTGATTGTATTGCATATACATATTTTCCTCTTGTTATTGTTTTTAAGAGTAACGATATTATTCCAGTTATTAAAGATGTCATTTTTGTCATCCTTTTGAGTAGACTTACTAGCTATAACTGATGAATATACTTATGTAGATTGTTTCCATTTTTAATGCTAAATGTTATCCTCCAAAATAATGATATTATTATCATTTTATTATTATTATTATTATTATTATTATTATTATTATTATTATTATTATTATTATTATTATTATTATTATTATTATTATTATTATTATTATTATTATTAAGTATGTGAACGTATATTTAAAAAATTTGTTTAAATATAATTTTTGTAGAACGACCTTAATTGAAAATTTAAAAAATATGGAAGAATATACATTGCAGCAAAAAGGTAATGGAATAAATTTAACGTGAATAACAAAGATGTTTGTACTTCTTAGCTCTAAAAATAATTCTGTATATTTTGAAATTCAAACAAAATATTTAATTGCATGTTTTCTCTCGCTCTTTCGTGGCGTTAGTATTGCAAAAATATTGATGTAGTCTAGTACCGCAAAAAGGACTGAATAAGCATATGTTCTCTTCCTTGTTTTCAGTCAATTTTCTCACTCAAGGTGAGTTTATATGCAATTGGAATATGCTCAGCTTTTTTCATCAAGGCGAGAAAGAACATTGGATATAATTCGTCCCGATTCAGAACTTTCGTCCACATGTAACATTATGGTGGTGTAGGGATACAAAGTCACAACAGGAATGTCATCGAGCTTTGTTGTCGTCATTGATGTAGTACTCTCCGCCGGAGACAAATTATCCAACGTATTAAATTAATAACTGTATTCCTAGAACTACTTCCGATGTTATTTCACAAATTGACCGAACGGCCGTGCATGTTGCAATAGTACTTACTGAACCAATTTGTGGTCTTTTCTAGAACCTTCCATTTCGAAAATACTTCAAACTGGAGAATCACAGCGCAAGAAGAGGGAATTCGCATGAAAATCATGGAGAACACAGTCACACTAAAATATGGAAGCCAAAATAGAAATATGTCAAAGCATTGCGATACGTTTGTGGAATTATTTGCACTAGTTCCGCAAAAGGAAGTTCACTAGTCTAGTGAGTTTATGTTGGTAGAAAGAAAATCGGAAAAGGACTCTATGGTGGTGGCCACTGGCTATTGTTGTATTTCCGAGATGATTTTCCAATCAGAATAATACGAATCTTTTCTGTCAGGTCGAGGAAGAGACTTAGGATACAATTGGCTGCCATTTAGAACTATATTATAAACTACGACAGTATCACATAGTCGGTACACTTTATATATAGCATATGCAGTTTCCTTTTTTTGATAAGGCAACATGTTAAATATCACTTTATCCTATTCTGATTGGTCCAAATTGCACAGTATTATCTTTCATGATTGGCTGCGGTTGTGGGGAAATCAGTTTTACTATTCCTACTAATAATTTGGCTGCCATTTTTCGACTTGACTGCCCAAAGGAATTTGAAGAAGATAGGCCACGTCTGTCTGAATATGACCCATTTACCCCCGGGCTTTGTTTTGTACAGCATATTATTCTGTGGAAAAATGGCGTAAAAACTCCAAGTCAAGAACAAGTGAAACTAAAGATAACGTTCTACGTATCTGGGTTTAGTGGTGATATTATACCTGTAACATGGAGTCCACCCTTTATACAAACGTGGTTTAAATATTAAG
Organism: Potamilus streckersoni; assembly: GCA_016746295.1. Lineage (NCBI taxonomy): Eukaryota > Metazoa > Mollusca > Bivalvia > Unionida > Unionidae > Potamilus > Potamilus streckersoni. The sequence continues at coordinate 2,413,795 of JAEAOA010002045.1, read as the reverse complement.
TTAAATATGTAAATAAAGTCACCTCTGTTCTAATAAAAATGTTGACATAAACCGGTCTCCCAACTGACAGAACTCTATTCAATAACAAGATATTTTCACCGTACGTATATGGTGCATTTCTGACTGGAAAATAAATTTATTTATTTATTTTGTAGTCTACTGTTCCAAATCAAATTATGCAAATACCCCGTCAAAAATTCGTTTCAGTAAATATGGGAAATGATACATCCAGTAAACATTATTTCACATGAATATCACAACAATGTAATTTTTAGTTGTAAAAATGACGCTTCCAGGTAAACATTGATCTTTGTCTTTATTCTAACCTGTACAGCATCAGACATTGCGACATAACACACATTGGATATCTGTTTTGAAAATGATTTATCGGTGTATAAAGTTCTGTTTTATTCAGAAACACACTTGTTCTTTGAATCAAAATTTGTATAAAAAGGTATAATCTACTTGTAAATGTTAATACATGCTCCACGTCGTTTGGAAATATATTTTATGCACAACAAATGAAAGGTGCAACGTCTCAAAATGAACGAAATTATTTGTTATTATTACTAATTAATTTTCTGCAATATAAACTACGTGTAATAAAGAATTTCAAATGGATAATGATTTAATATTAAATTTATGAAACTCTTTGAATGACTTCATTAATATCATTACATAAATTCAGTATTAAATCATTACCCATTTGAGATCTTCGGTTTTGTTCACACGAAACAATATGGCCAGGGTAGGAGACAAACATTCAAGCGGAATAATCTCGACCTTTGATGTCGTAGCATATGTGGTGCATTACACCAGAGGCGAATCACCAAATACATGAAAAGTAATTTGTATTCTTACGTCTGCTTTCGACGCTATCTTGGTGTAGGACGGAAATGGTCGAACGATATTCCTATCTTTCTTACTTAGTGAATGCCTCTACCTGGCCTCAGTCTCTTTCTTATTAGTCACTTTAAACCAGTTCTCTCACGTGGAACCGAGGGATCTCCGACATACAAAGAACTATGAAATGAAATGTAAAAAAATCCACTAAAGCAATTTTCTTGTAACGCCAGGAAGATTCCCCAAAACAGAAAATAATTTCTTTTTCTGATGAAAATAATAGCATCTATGTTGGGGTTTTGGACCGAGACAAGGAATCCCCAGTCAAGGGGTTATATTACTTGTCTCCCCCACCAGGAAATGCCTCTTGCGGAGACAAATAATATAACCCCGCCAATGGGATTTCTTTTTATTGGTGCAATCCCCGGCATAGATAATTTTTCTCACCCATTTTTTTCCCAACAAAATTAAAACATCCACTCGCCCTTCCAATTCAGTTAGTAGATTCAGAACAGTTTCATCAGGTACTAGTATTTTGCTTCTCTGTCAATGTCAAGGTCATCAGGTTTTTGTTACTCTTACAAAAATCTGTATAATTATGTAAGTAAAAACTAATTATTTATGCCGCTTTTAGAAAAGGGAAAAAAATCAAGCTTAAAGTTGTAATTATTATGTGTTGGAAGTATTTGACTATAAGCGTTTTGAGCCACGTGATTTTGTTTATCCAAATGATGCCCATTAAGAAGAAAATGTAAATAAGGGCAATGGGGTGACATGTTTACCCTAAGCACACAAATTCTATGAATGAGAAAGTAGAAACACATTTATTTGATATTGATATTGTATTATATCACATTTAATCGATGGATGTGATATGAAACTAACAATAAATAACTAATAATATTTTATTTTGATAAGTTTTAACTTTCATCATTTCTAATTTGGAAAACGTTCTATGGTAGGCAACGGTACGATAATATGTAACACGATTTGCTATGGGTGCACATCTAAGGAAATGTATAGTGACATCTGTATATTTCACAACTTTCTTAGAGATTTATAATTTCTGACTTGGAAATGTGGCAAGTGTTGCTATCAATAGTGAAATAATGGAAATCTTTTTGTGGAATAGCATGTGGACTGGTGAATGAAAATCTCTGGCCGGTAAGTGCATGAGTTTTCATTTGCAATCACATTATATTTTTTTTTCTATTCAGATGGGGCGGATTGTGGCTGTTCGACAAAGTTAGACGAAACCAGTTTAATATAATACTTCTATGAGGGTTTTTCTTTTTGCCGGCTTTGCAGTACACTTGAGAGAGTTTTGGCTTTGTGTTGCCAGTCATGTTTATTGCCTGTGTGTTTGGATCTCTATCAAATAACTATCAAAAAACTCAATTTCTGTCTGTGTGTCCTCCTTTTGTGTCAAAATGTTTCAAATGGTGTTATCAAAGTTTGAGAGACCTTAAGCTGCTTTATGAGTGAATATATATATATATATATATATATATATATATATATATATATATATATATATATATATATATATATATATATATATATATATATATATATATATATATATATATATAACAATTCCATTATGCAGCAGAAAATATCAAGGGTTTTTTGTTAAATGTGGTTCCTAGCGTGTGGACACCATGACTGAGATAACCAAACTGAGGTAGGAAAAATACGGTTAGCAAAAAAGGTAGATTTCTCTGTCGTATGGGCGAGGAAAGGTAATGTTTTACGTATCATGTGATGTTGAGACGACGTCACGTTTCACTTACAGAAGGAAATGTTCACTGGCTGACAAACCTCCTCTATCAGTGTCTGTAAGAATGATATTTCTCCACAATATAATTTTGTCATGAACGATTTCAGAAAATGCACAAAACTTGTAGTCCGACTGCATATGTTTAGTATATAGGTTTTTACTTTTCAACGTTAATATGCATGGTTTGCATTCTGTTAATCTGAATATCGTACAAGTTTTTCAGTAATGTCAGTATAAACACTTTGCAAAATTTATGTTAATGCTGTGAATTAGAACTATAAATAAATTTAACTAGACTGCACGCATGGGCTATAGAGTAGAGACTTGTAGGTTCGATTAGATGTGGACGTTATGTCAGTCTAGTTGAAATACTCCAGCTTCAAGCAGAGGACACTACATTTAATTTGTTTGGTCATTCTCAGACACAATAATGTGCTCCTTCTCCCCCGCATCCTGTCCCCTCTCCCCAACCCACTCTTTACTACTGAAGTCAGTTTGTGCTTTTGATACTTGTATGAACTGATAATGCTTTTAGGTAACAACGAAGTTGGCTTCGATGTTCACCAAAGTGAGAGCATCCGGTCGATATCAGAGAGGCGAATAAATATGGCCAAAACCAAATCCGACGCATAACATCTGTATTAGCCTATTATAGCATGAAAATGATAGCTGAGTGGGTGTTAAGCTGCAGCTAATGGAAACTTGATTGCCGCCAGGTGACGCTCGATGAGGCTTGAAGTGTTTCGAAATTAGGCTACCACCAGACAATGGCAACAGTTTCATATGCTCAGATCAAGCAGTCTCCACGTTCAAATTGATAACTGTGACTGTGTTACTCTTTAGATATCGGTTAAACAGCAAACATACACCAACATTATTGTCCCAATGATTCTCTCATAAATCGTGGGGACTATTAACAATGTCCGTTCAGAGGTATTGGCGTACTGTATCGCCGCACAACTCCCCCTGTGCCGTTTAGCTAAAGACTTAAACTTTTCAGAAATGATAGGGAATGACATTTACCTGTAAAACCGCTTTAGAATTTCAATCAATTCCCTGCAGTTGGGTTGGTGTCGTGTCGTGTGTGTGTGTGTGTGTGTGTGTGTGTGTGTGTGTGTGTGTGTGTGTGTGTACACACACGACTCTGTGGTTTTAAAACAAGTAATAGACAATAGTAAGAAGCAACAAGTTTTGTAAAATTCAAAAAAAATTCCAATTTCCTTTCTTATACTACAATGTGAAGATGTGTGGCATTGCTAATTAAATCACAAATCATCCTCGAATTGCTGACACAAATCCAAATGATTAAAGTCGTGAATAAACTCCCAAATTTAATCTAGCGCTGACAGTGTTAATGTGCCAACAGTCTTATGAGTCACAATAAATACAATCCAAGAATATATCTTTATTTGAAATTCATTATAGGTTCGAATCTCTATTTCCAATAATGATAATCTTAAGTGCACTTTGTATTTCCAGTGAATATATAATCTGAAAAAATAAAATTCCATCCCAGATGAACTGCTGGACACAACAATATCACAACTGATTCTACCTCAAGACCTTATAGTCCACTACTTGACCTCAGGTCACAATTAGCATTTTCTAGGAAAGATTACTGTTACATAATGAAAGAAAACCTTCTAGAAAGTCCCTAATATTTACAAAATAAAGTTTTAATTATAATTTAAAATTAAAAATTTGATAAAACAATGTCCTTGACACAGCAAAAATAATGATTCTAATAGTTAAACCATACGCATAGAGAAACTATTTAGCCATGTATTATTCACTTTCAGAATTTAAAAACAATAAATGATTCAGTTCAAGTAGAAAATGAACTTCATTTTCGACAAGGCCAAGTCCGACACACAATGTTACATTATCAATAGCATATAATGAAATAAAAATTTTATTAAAAAAAGAAATAAATATTAAAAATAATATATATATATATATATATATATATATATATATATATATATATATATATATATATATATATATATATATATATATATATATATATATATATCTTACATTAAACTATCATAGTAAGAACTTAGGGAAGTAGAAATGAACTGTTTTAGAGGTAAAAATGAAAATTCACTGCTTTTGGTAAAATAAAAATTCTCATACTGAGAATGGCTTCATCCAAACTTCCTCTCAAAGGTAAAATGGAGTACCTACTTTCGTAACTTTACGGATCCTAAGTAAAATGGAATACCTACTTTCGTAACTTTACGGATCCTAAGTAAAATGGAATACCTACTTTCGTAACTTTACGGATCTTAAGTAAAATGGAATAACTACTTTTTTAACTTTACAGATCCTAAGTAGAAATGGAATACCTACTTTCGTAACTTTACGGATCCCAAGTAAAATGGAATACCTACTTTCGTAACTTTACGGATCCCAAGTAAAATGGAATACCTACTTTCGTAACTTTACGGATCCTAAGTAAAATGGAATACCTACTTTCGTAACTTTACGGATCCCAAGTAAAATGGAATACCTACTTTCGTAACTTTACGGATCCCAAGTAAAATGGAATACCTACTTTCGTAACTTTACGGATCCCAAGTAAAATGGAATACCTACTTTCGTAACTTTACGGATCCCAAGTAAAATGGAATACCTACTTTCCTAACTTTACGGATCCCAAGTAAAATGGAATACCTACTTTCGTAACTTTACGGATCCCAAGTAAAATGGAATACCTACTTTCGTAACTTTACGGATCCCAAGTAAAATGGAATACCTACTTTCGTAACTTTACGGATCCCAAGTAAAATGGAATACCTACTTTCGTAACTTTACGGATCCCAAGTAAAATGGAATACCTACTTTCGTAACTTTACGGATCCCAAGTAAAATGGAATACCTACTTTCGTAACTTTACGGATCCCAAGTAAAATGGAATACCTACTTTCGTAACTTTACGGATCCCAAGTAAAATGGAATACCTACTTTCGTAACTTTACGGATCCTAAGTAAAATGGAATACCTACTTTCGTAACTTTACGGATCCCAAGTAAAATGGAATACCTACTTTCGTAACTTTACGGATCCTAAGTAAAATGGAATACCTACTTTCATAACTTTATGGATCCTAAGTAAAATGAAGTGCAGGCTTCCCTAACTATAGTTATCATAAGCCATTCTGTTTTAAGTGGAAAACGGACTTTCATTAATATATATGGAAATATAAAAACATATTTGGCTACATCTCCTCACAAGGTGACTGCATACCCTATAGATGATTACAAACTAAAATTTTACCAATATTTTGCAATAACTTGGGGAAAATTCGGATAATTTACAAATAGTTTGTACGTAATGAAATCTGCCGAAATTTTTAAGTAAGCTAATACTTGAAACGTGCTTGCTATTGTTTGGAGTTTGTAGGCTTTTTAGACGTGCTTGCTTCTACTACTCTTACTACTACTACTACTACTACTACTACTACTACTACTACTACTACTACTACTACTACTACTACTACTACTACTACTACTACTACTACTATTGCTGCTATTACTGATGATAATAATAATAATAATAATAATAATAATAATAATAATAATAATAATAATAATAATAATAATAATAATAATAATAATAATAATAATAATAATGAAGTCAGACGTCATTATGTTTAATAAAGTAGACAGGTGTCATATGTTTTTCAACCCAGTCACAGGTAGATTGTAAATGTAGGAAAGATACATTTTTCACTCCAAACGTGTTTCTTTATAGATTTTAAATTTTCCATAATGTTAAAAGCACTGTTATAAAACGAAGGTTTTAAATAGAGTTGTACGTAGAAGATAGACAAATGGGCCTGAGACATTATCACCAATGACACTTTTGTTTTGTTGCTTGTTTGTTGGGTAATCCATCCATCCTTTCTTGTATGTATGTATGTAGCAACAAAATACAATATTCTTTTAATTTCGAAATAGAAAATTGAAAGAGAATTGATGCAAAACAGTGATGTCTTAACAACATTCTAGGCTTTGCGCAAAGTCCCCTACCGTCCCTAATATTCATTAGCAATATGGGCAGAATGATGGACTGATAATGATTGATAGAATGGTATTCGTATACGTATACAAACGTCAGTGGACGGTAGAATGGTATTCGTATACGCATGCAAAAAGACAATGAAAGATGTAATGGTACTCGTATAGTTGACTGTAGAATGGCACTTGTATACGTATGCAAAAGACAGTTGATAAGAGAAAAGTAATGATAAATGCATCCGTTCGTCAAAAAAAACAAACAACAAACAAACAAACAAAAAACGGTAGAAAGGTACTTGTATACGTATGCAACACATAGTGGACGATATAAATTTACTCGTATATGTATGCAAACGATAGTAGACTATAGAAAGGTACTCTTATAAGTAAATAACAGACAAAATAGAATAAACTAGTCACAAATATAATGAATGAATAAAATACAAACATACTTATAGTTTTATACAGAGTTGAGATAAGGTGATATTTCTGTGTTGAACTCTGGCATTTCCATTCGTATCACACCCTGGTTTGTCTGCCATGGTTCATCACTGGGCAAGAAACTATTCTCTGAATGCCTCGGGACTAAAATCACTTGCAGTCGCGTATCCCCACCCACCCACCCCTCTCCAACAAAACAATGGTTCTTTTTCGTGCAAAGTGGGGCGTGTTTCACACAAGAAATACATTTTCTTTTTCTAAATTTCTTATTTCTTCATCATTTGCATCTACGGTATACTGGTGGATGTTGCATGTGGTGGATGTTGCATGTGGTGGATGTTGCATGTGGTGGATGTTGCAAATTAGTAAATGAATACAACTGGATGCCACTTTCTGTTGACCATTTACAATAGTTTGCTTCTTTGCTCAATTAGCTGTAAACAAAGGCGTTATCTGAAGTTCATTATCTCACAAATGGAGTTATAAATTGTCTGATATCACATGAGCATCTACGTTTCATTACAAATCAATTAGGTTAATTTGTGCTGTGGCTAAATGTTTTATTTTTCAATCAGAGCGTTTATTACATCTAAAAATATTGATCCTATGGTGTTTACATTGTGACATTAAATTTCGAATAATGTAAAACTGTGTGATATGTTATCCAATACGTGTTTAATGCATCAGTTTAGACGTTTGTTTGCGTTTCCTAAACGTATTGTGTTCAAAATTTTTACAAGATTATTTTGGCATGTAAATTATGACAGCTTGTAAATTGCAGATCACACAATCAGAAATGTATCGAATTGCAAAATTGACAATTTCTCAAATTACACTTACACGTGTATCAGTTTTTAAGCCATGTATGCACCAAATGTACTCTTTACTTTTTCCCACTCTTTCTGAATAAATGTTTCATTCACCCCCGATGCATTTTTAACACCAGCAAAATGACATGCCCGTTACGCCAAACAGAAAGTAAAACATCGTTGACTATGTGTAAGTTTCATTCCAGTTAATACAACTGTGTACTTACACGAATTATTAATTGCATTATACGCCTATTACTATTGCTACTACTACTACTACTACTACTACTACTACTACTACTACTACTACTACTACTACTACTACTACTACTACTACTACTACTACTGATGCTGAAACTACTACTACTTCTGCTCAGCTACTGCTACTAAAAATACTACGTCTCCTTGTAGTAATAACGTTACTATGAGACTGATACTACTGCCAAGAAGACGAAGAAAAGCAAAACGAACAAAGAAATTGTTCTTGCTGGGAGGGGTTGTTGTTGTTGTTGACAACTGATGGATAATGTACGATTCGCAAGGATATATATATGGACGATGTTTTAAAATAATATAGAATAATTATGTGTATATCTTTTTTAATGGAATATTTAACCAAATATCTGCTAAATGTGAAATTAAGAAAAAGACAGTCTATTTGGACATGTATTAATTCTGATGAGAGAACAAAAGACATGACTAATGTATTTATATAAAATTCCGATTTATAAACCATTACTAAAGTAACACAATTACAGAGAATTTTTGCTGCAAGCTTAGGCTTACTGTAAATTCGGTGTTGCATTACGGCACAACAACACAAGTAGGTTATTTACTGCCAAGGCTGATTATATGGTAGGCTCGAACCCGCACGCCCTCGGTCGTGAGTCCGGCACTCTAACCAGTGATCAACGTCGGCTCCCATTATTTTGAAAGTTTTAGAAGCTACAAAAAAATGCGGGTATCATTCCAAATAATTGTAGGTGTTCATTGCCGCCTTAAAGTTTCAATTATTATGAGTAGGTCGTCCTCTGAGAGTATTGTCGGAAAATATGCTCTGGTACTACGACACCCGCAACTATCATTATTTATTTCAGGTACCAGTAATGGTTGACTCCAGGTCGAGCCTACGATGACATAACAGTATTATTTGTGCATTAAGGGAGTCAATCCTATCCAATGTATCAAACAATGATCTCCTGCATGGCCGACCCGTGGCTGGACAATATGTCAGGTGATACCCACTCCCATGTCTCTCCATTTAAAAGTACAGATAAATACATATAAATTAGGACTGTGAGGCAATCTAGCTGATTTTCATCAAGTTATTCTGAATCGTTTAGCTGTCGGACTATGATGTGTGACAAATCAATGATGGACTCACTGATATGCAACTGTTAATTTTTTAAATTGAATGAGATATATCTCTAGGTTTTCTGATTTGTTTTTTATATCATCTTCGAAATATAGAAAAGGTTTATAGAATTGTCTTTAATTGCTCTAATGCTCTTTAATCAATTTGGTTCTTACGCGTCACAAATACTAAACTTGGTGATTATGAGATAATTTAATCTGGATTTTTTTTTCTGCAGAACAGGTCGAGGATATTCTGATAAATACGCTAGTAAGAAAACGTTGAATCTTTAGAATTTTGTAATTTGGTCTGTCCTGATGTCTGCTTCCTTTTGATGGAAACATAAAATAAAAAATTTAACATAACTTGTAGTTCAATACTTACTTCATCGTTATAAAATTTACATACCATCAGTTCAAAACTCACTCCATCGAGTTTCTAGTCACAGTATATTGGTACTTCTGGTAAAATACCATCAGAATTAACAACCGTTATAGTCAAATCAATTAATGAAAGATTCTTGTGAAAATCAATAGCAATGTTAATTTGAAAGAGAAAATTATCACACCAAGTTTACATGCAAGCAAATATAGAAGGATATTCTACAGAATTGATTCTTGCATACGGATGTTAATAAGAAAAAAAAAGTATAAGGAAGGCGTAAGTGTGGTAATTTTCGTACGATAAGGGGTTTAGGGGGTCAAAGATGGGTACTAAATATTATACCAAAACTATTGTATTTGAATAGTACGTTTGGTTTTAACTTTATGCAATTAACTAATGCATTCTTGCTTTATGTACTAATGAAAGTGGATAGAAGAGCACTCTTTCACGATGTCACCAATTCTCTGTTGTTAACGGGAAATATGCATGCAGCGCGGATCCGCTATTCTCGCTCGATTTCGGTGATCGGATTTTCCACATTTGCTATTACAGCTCTGACCATCTGAAATGGCATAGCTATAATTAACGTATAAAAACCTCGCCAAAAAACACCAAACCCTTTAACACACGAGACTCGCCAAACATTCCTTTCATCCTTTGTAAAGGCAACACCATTTTAAAAAAAAATAAAACCTATCTTCGTAATCTTCACATAAATTGATCACAACAATAAGACTGAGTATAGCAATTAAATAAATAAAGAGAATTTGAAAGCTGAAATGCTGAATAAAGAAATGGCCTTTGAGGTGCTTTCTTGCTCAAATATTGCACTTCAAAGAATATGTGGGATGCAAGACAATGCGTGTGGCAAAAGGTTCTGATAAACTTGAATCTTATAAAACATTTATAATTTATAAAACAAGTTTAGCATTAACACTTCTACAACTTGTCACTCACAAAGAGGTAGCGTTTAAAATACTTTGATCTGCTGAATAATTACTTTAAGTAAGCAGACTTTCAAACACTGATTACCTCAGCAAAAGACTTGTGGTGAAACATGAGGACTAAATTAGTAATTGTTTTGATATTTCCTAAAAAAAAATTATTTCTTTTCTCTTTACTGATTAATTCATCCAGCCATTACTTCATTATTTATTTAATTTTATAATTTGTAATAGATGTGATTAATTATTGATATATTAATTAATGTATGGAAATATACGCGGGGAAATAGGAACTGTTACGAAAAACACGCATGTCGAACTTTTTCAGCAATGGAAATGTTTTCAAAAACCCTTTCAGAAATTTTTTATGAAGTTTAATTTCCATTTATTCACGAGAATAATAATAATAATAATAATAATAATAATAATAATAATAATAATAATAATAATAATAATAATAATAATAATAATAATAATAATAATAATAATAATAATAATAATAATAATAATAATAATAATAATAATAATAATAATAATAATAATAATAATAATAATAATAATAATAATAATAATGAAGATAATAATAATAATAATAATAATAATAATAATAATAATAATAATAATAATAATAATAATAATAATAATAATAATATAGTAACATGAATTGATGTCCTAATAATAATATGTATTTAAAGGCCCAAAATAATATGTATCT
>JAEAOA010002045.1:2395000-2397500 GCA_016746295.1 Potamilus streckersoni | reverse complement strand
AAGTTTCTTACTACTAAATAAGTGTATACAGTGTTTTCAACGAGGATCTTGTTGGTGTACATGTCTTTTCACTGATGACCGTGTTGATGTTAAATGTCCACCAACTGAGGATTCTGCTTGGGTCTATGTATCTACTCACTGAGGATTCTGCTTGGGTCTATGGCTATTCACAGAAGACCCTGCTAGGGTAAATGCTTTTTAAGGAGGACCGTGTTGATGTTAAATGTCCACCCACTGAGGACCCTGCTTCGGTCTATGGCTGTTCATAGAAGACATTGTTAGGGTAAATGTCTTTTCAAGGAGGACCGTGTTGATGTTAAATGTCCACCCAATGAGGACCATGCTTGGGTCTATGGCTATTCACAGAAGACCTTGTTGGGGTAAATGTCTTTCCAAGGAGGACCGAGCTGTTGGTAAATGTCTATTTACTGAGGACCTTGCTTTTGGTCAATGATTATTCACTGATGACCGTGTTAGGATCAATGTCTATGAACTGAGGAAAGTGTTTGGGTCAGTGTGTATTCACTGAGGACCGTGAGTTAAAGGATGGGATATCCTAATGTCTACTCATCTATTCATAATCTCCTTTCCTCGCAAATTTTGATCATACGCATCGTAGGTTATTTTGTCTGTAGCACTAATTTAAAAAATACTCACAGTACTATGAGTCTGCAAAACTCATATGCATTGCCAAGGCTGTTTTATTGTATAGCGCCGCAAGAAATAGACAGTTTACCTGCATTTTTACATAAACAAGGTTTTTCTCATAGCACATAAGCAAACCTACAAAAACACATCATATACATGCGGCACAACATGTGTAGAACAATATTTATATCATTGTAGAAAGTGGCGAAAAGATCCCGTCAAAAAATGGTCAAACTTCAAGACATAGAAACCGTTATTTGACTAAATGTCGAACTTGGACGAAATATCATAATATGTTGAACACGGTGACACTGAGGAAACTATTATTGATGTCGACAGTATCAACGTACTGTTTATAAAGCATCTAGTTCATATAAGAGAAAGATTTGAAACTACAAATTAACCTCTATTAGTATCAAATTGAAGACATAACTTTGATAACGAGGAAAGTAACTGACTCACAGTATGTCAAACTAAAAACCGTCCGGAATTTTAGCTTATCATTTAAGCCAAAACCGCCATACGTTTGCATCTGTATTATACATGATTACACAGTTTTGGTTCGTTCATTATCAATCCATCTGTTTTTGACTGTGTTATCATACATACAAAATGCAAGGGGTATCATACCGAGCGAATCAAACAACTGCGTGAGCTTGGCTTCACAGTCTGTGTTCCCCCTTTTCTATAAAGACTTCAGGATAACAATTATTGACAACTAGCTGTTTCTTAAACACTTCAAACAATTTTGTCCTAATCACTTAATGATTAAATATCGCGAAAGTCTAATTTCACAATTGCAGAGTTTAAATTTCTCATTTGTATGACTTATTAGCAAGCTTTTCTAAGCCCAATATTAGTACATCAAGCACTGTAATACAATACACGACCAAACAACCCCATACAAATAATTACTCCTATCTTAAATTACTATACACGTATGCCTACAAATATCCATAAAATTACTGTTTTAAGAAATTCGGTAGAGTCCATTTTATGAAATTAGTCCATATTTTCTTAAAGTGTTAGGAATGATGTAAATTACAACGTCAAATCCTTGAAAATGACTAATTACAAGGACTGAGACATATAGTGTTATGTATATTTAATTTAATTGTTTGTTAGTTTTAATTTTTAAACAAACAAAAATGATTCCATTACATGCAATTGTAAGGTAACATTGTTTACTGGACTTTACCTTGTCCAAAATTGATTTCAGATCTGTTTGACCTGACTGACATGTTTTTATATTTCATTTATGCAAATAACTAAAATTGCTTCATTATTCTGTATGCGTATGAGCTAATTAACCGAATTGTTATTCAGGTAAACATGTTTATTTGGGTCAGGGTTTTGGAGAATCCAAAGTGAATTTAGTAGGCTACTATGTTTAAAACAAATAAAGCTTAACAACTCATGCTAGAAAGTTATTTTCCATTAAGTAATGGTTGTTTATAGAAAATGCTGAAATGTGATCTGAGGTCAAACAGAACAATATCATCTTGTAACTGTCATAATTTTACCAGTTGTGCTTTAACATCTAGCACTTTAAGTTCCATTATGTTGTGACCAGTTTGTACTGAATTTCATTTTCTTCAAATTGTTGATTTCAATTAATTATTTTCTCTGGAAATACAAACGTGTTCTGATAAAATTCTTGGATAAAGAAATTCATTGGAATTTACACTGAATTCAAACCTAAAAGAATATTTCTGTGATTCAGCGGGAAACTGTTGACATATCAGTACGACGCAAGCCATAATATACAAGTTGTCGCCTTCAATTTTAAATCTCTTTGAGATTTGAATTTAATTTTATTCGTCGTGTGTCTTTAATTGTTGGATTATTTTGG
>JAEAOA010002045.1:2372500-2390000 GCA_016746295.1 Potamilus streckersoni | reverse complement strand
AAAGCATCTCTTTTCTGACACTGTAATAATATTTTTCCTCTCTACTGTACGTTCAGTCCTAAAGCGCTCTCTTCCTCCCTACTAAGCATAACACTTTTAATCACCTCGTTGATCTCTTTCTTGCCAAAAATGATGAAGCAAGTTCTTCTCTTTTCCTGGCGTCATTTTCTTTCCAAATGTTTCCTAATTTTACATGGAAAGGGAATGTCCCTAATGACAACATTAGTAGACTTTGAGGACAAATTATAGTTTGCTCATTTAAAACACTTTGTTTTAATATTTTAGTTTTATTTGACATTTCGCAAATGTTGACTGCCATATCGGCGATAATGAAAAACATATTTCCACTCCTTTGATAACAGACAGTTTTTGTAGCTAATTCTTTCCACAATATACATTAAATCATCACGGTTATCCATGAGATAGCTATATACAGTGACCCTAAACCATGTTCAATGTCAGATGAACTTAATGAATATATCGATAATTCTACGTGTTTTTTCAAAAGAGATTTTTCAAAGTCTTCCGATTTGCTTCTCTCTGTCTGTCTGTCTGATATAAGTATCAGTCGAGGAATTCAATACATTGCAATTAATAAAGGCGACAATTGAATCAATCCAGAAAAATGAGATCGATTTGAATTATTTTTCTATATGATAACTGTATTATCGAGGATCCTTGACACTGATGCACCAGGCTGGACCAAAACACTGGAAATTATAAGGTACTGAGCGATTTTGTTTCTCTGCAGTCTGTAGGCTTGTTGGTGTACATAAGGGTTGCTGGTGTTGAATCTCTATTATGAGAGACAAACTGTGTTTCAGTCCGGTCTGAACTCTATCCACTTTTTTTTTTTTGCTATCTTTTTTTCTCCCAACGCAACCCGCTTTTAAGTTCATAGCTGTAATTATCGCAGCTGGGCTTTCCGTGTTTTACACGATAATCACTCTGTAAACGAAGTAATACACGGAAAGCACGTGATGGATATAATCCCAGGATACTCCAATCCTATCAACATACTAAGGTGACAGCGGAGGATTCCAAATGTTGTATTGACAAATGGTGGCGATTATAAAGATTTTGGCTGAATCATTATCGAGCGATCCTTTTGCCCAACGTGTATTTTACTGCTTGGTGTATTATAAATGAACGATGCTGTTGGCAGCATCCTGCTTTGTGTGCCCTTTGTTGGAGTAACAGCTGCAACATTAAGAAAGATATAATCATAAATTCTGCATATCAGTTCGCGAACAGGTTCTAAAAGAAATATGGAGATGAGTATTTGCTTTGAATTATTCCATAATTTCACTGCAAATGCTTTTTAAAAGAAGATTTTGGAAGATAAAGTAAACCTGATGTATGAGGAAGCAACATTCCTGTTATGTATCATTAGGTGCATGCTGTCTATGTAACATTTCTTCCTTAAGTGTCAAATTTCGTGCACGACTTTCCACAGGTTTTCGACAGTGTCGTCGTAAAATCGACGTTCGTTTAATTTCTACATTAGTAATTAACAATCGTAATGAAATGTTACATTTTTTTGTAACCTGGCTGATATTGAGTTCAGAAACAAAATGTAAAATCAGGCATTCATTTCCTAGGCGGTTGCTCTCTACTAAAAATTCAAAATCTTTTCATTAAGGTTGTTTTCTAGGGGTTTTTTGTATGTGTTTAATTAATACGTATTGTTTCATTGAGGTTGTTTTCTTTTTTTTACGAAAATGGGCTTAATTAATACGTATTGTTTCATTAAGGTTGTTTTCTACTTTTCTTATATATGGGTTTAATTAATACTTTGGTTTTCAGCTAGTACGTACACGTGTCAAGTAACTGGTAGCTAATCAATCAGCACCTTATAAATTATATTTGAGAAATATGACGCACCATTTAATCAGTTAACAATGGGTGCATATTTTTATGTTGGCAAATTGTTAAGTTTCTTTATGTGGTTTAGCCTTTTGTTCTTTACCGTTCTCACATAAGTCAATAGATGTTATTGGTTGACAAGAAATTTATATGCCACTTATTTAATGTTGTTCATAAATGTCTTAATAAATCATCACTAATAAAGGTAATATGGTAAAGGTCAAAGGATTTGACCCCGGCATTAACCTTTGCTTTCTCCTTCTGCGTCTGAGTGCTTAAGAGACACGGATCTGCCTGGATGACACTGACGCCGATTGGCCGATTAGAAAGCTAGGACAGATGAAAATGGCCAATGGAATGTATCAAATTACTGACCACTTATGAAATAATTACCTTCTTGCAATGGAGCATTATTGCCCTAATGTCATTAAGTAAGACGATAAAAACCAGTAAAACGAACGTGCAGACGACACCTTATTGCGGCCGGTAGAGGTGTCATATTCGATCTTTCAGAATGCCGACAGTGTCTTCCGTAAATGCCATAAGTTCTATTCTATCAAATGCGCCCAGAAAGGCAAATCGTTATCTCCTACCGATGGCTAATTAATCTGGAATGCGTGACGATTTCTGGTACGAGCCTAATTTTCCTGTCCACGCGAGGGAATCTAAACCGCCCAAAGCAACTGTCAATATTGGTTTTCCACGGGAAAAGTTATCAAACGAGAAACCCTTTACAGTTTCAAGTAGATGAGAAATTATAATGTACTAAACAACCACTGTGTTATGATACGCATCACAGTTTGGTCTGCAATGTGATATTTTTTCTCGCATTCTCAAAGTTCTTTTAGAATTTGTTCCTCTGCACACTGTGTTAAAATATAATCTATTCAGAGCAGAGGATCTTGAATCAGTTTTTGCCCCAGGCATTGACTAGTTGCATCACTTCCTGTATGTATTACTCGCTAACTTTAACTACACGTTATTTATTTGTTTCTAGTTCATTCGTTAGACTCTTTCACTCACGGTACTAATTTTACTTGCCAAACTTAAGTCCAGAATCTACTAAACTGATTGACTGAATTAAATCTGCCCTGACCAATCCCAATATCTAAATCAAGACATAAATTTAAGATCCCTGTTGGTGACATTGTGCGTGTTGCTAATGAACCGGCACACACCACGTAGCGACGAGTCTGTATAAAGGTCTAGAGTCTTTTCGAAGATTCATTTGCATATCAAACTCTAATGACAGTCGCTAAGAACAAAGACAAGCTGTCAAGTATTCTGTCCGTTCTTAGTTGAGAGTAGACGAAACAGGAAATAATTCGGCAGCGAATTGTAAACATCGTACTCCTTTTAAGTTTTTAGAAAAAGGATTATGTGAACACGAAAAATAGGCATCCTGAGTTTCAAGTTGAATCAATTTGTTTGTCACATGTATTCTACTGACTTATTCTTTTATTTACTCAAAATATGAACTGCAGAAAATAGTCCCTGTATATGTTTTGCAGTTTTCAAGATCTGGAACGAAAATTGATTGTTTCGAGTATTTAAACGGGCAGAAGTTAATGACATATATTGTGAAATCATGTTCTAAAAAACTTTTAATCCACGGATTTACTTTTTTCACACTGAAGTTTGAACGGCAAATTTCCGGCAGTACGCTTTATAGGACGATTTGAGGGTAATTTTCATTTCTATAAGCCATTATTGTTTTAACATATATAAAATAATTTTTTCCAATAATATTTGATATATTTTGGATTCTTCTGTACATTGATATACAATACAAAATGTATAAATATTTCAAAAGTGTTAAATTGGTAAATTTTTTAAACATACGTTGTGATAATTAATTTAATTTGATCTATGAGACTTAATATGTTGAGTAGACTGCTATAGTTATTAATATACAGACTAGACTACTATAGTCATTAATATGATGACTAGACTACTGTAGTCATTAACATATACTTACTTGAATAATGAACAGACGGAGAGATTATAACAAAAATTCATTTCCAAACTAGGATTCAATAAAACTGTTGCATTATGATTGGTCAATGCTCCGACAGCAGCCAATCAAATCTAAATATTCTGAGTTCAATCTGCATCTAAGGATGTATAATCTACTTTTCCGATTGATATTGACTTTTCTCTTTATCCTCCTTTTGAGATTTCTGTATGATTCTACACCGTATATCTCATTCTGATTTTTTCTGAAGATATTTATATTCTTTGCATATGACATTTAATATTGTTTGAAAATCTTAGTCGTTTCTGTAAATTATATAAGCACGTCCATGTTTACTTGAACGAAAGTGTTCTAATGAAATGGTTCGTACTTTTTATTTTTTAATACTAACTAATATGTATTCCACTTACTATACTGAGCAAAGTATCTCTGTCGTACAATCTTTATGTTCATCTATTATATCGAAGTTCCGTATACTACAAGTTCATTTTGTACGTAAGTTGCTACAAACTGGATATTTCCAACCTGCTTCATTTCATTTCAGCTTTTCCGAAGGCGAATGTAAAACTGAGTTATACAGTTTGGAATATTCGCATTCTCTTGTTTAAAACAATATGGAGCTAGTCCCCTATGTACGAAATCCTGTTTATTATTATTACTAAAATGTACAGACAATGGATGGTATAAAAACCGAATTGTTTAACTATATCACAAAAAGACACGCTTGTTTTTTTTTTCACTTCCTTGTGTTAGCCTCACATTAAGTTTTCATAATATTTTATTATCAATCGTTGAAGTTATTGCATAGATATATTTGACCCCTACGATTTCTTGCAACAAAAAAAAAACAAAACCTCAAGTGCCAGGTCAATTGTTAATAGTGATCTGTCTGAGCAATATAGCAGTAGTTCTTGTAACAACTCTAACCTCCAGTATATCAGCTGCTACTAAAGTTAGTACCATTTATCTTTAAGAACAGATATTTCACCCACCTGTCTAATGTTAGCAACATTTCTCTTTAAAAGCATGTATTTCACCAACCTATATGATATAGTTTTATATAGAAAACCATCTCCCACGTGAGGATAAGCAATATAAGTTTACTTTCCGAAACATCAAGAGTGTCAGGAATGCTAAACACAAACTCATCCTTTTAAAAGTTTTTGGATTACTGATAATGTATGCAGACGTGAGATATGGCTAAACATCTCAGTCAGTTACAGGAAAGTACTTCACCAAATTGTGACTGCAATATCTATCGCAGCGATATTTAAAAAAAAAACATACATAAAACACCATCACAAGTAAAACGGTTTCTGTTGATGTCTTGTTACGGAACATTAACTGTGCATCCCACGCCGTAAAAATTCGGTGTCCCTAGTGACAATAATTTTAGTACCACTCTAATGACAATTACCTAGAGTACCGCCCTAATGACAATAACTATGAGTATAGCCCTAATGACAATAACCATGAGTATCGCCCTAATGACAATAACCATGAGTATCGCCCTAATGACAACAACCATGAGTATCGCCCTAATATGACAATAACCAAAAGTACCGCCCTAATGACAATAACTATGAGTATAGCCCTAATGACAATAACCATGAGTATCGCCCTAATGACAATAACCATGAGTATCGCCCTAATGACAACAACCATGAGTATCGCCCTAATATGACAATAACCAAAAGTACCGCCCTAATGACAATAACCATGAGTATCGCCCTAATGACAACAACCATGAGTATCGCCCTAATATGACAATAACCAAAAGTACCGCCCTAATGACAATAACCATGAGTATCGCCCTAATGACAATAACCATGAGTATCGCCCTAATGACAACAACCATGAGTATCGCCCTAATATGACAATAACCAAAAGTACCGCCCTAATGACAATAACTATGAGTATAGCCCTAATGAAAATAACCATGAGTATCGCCATAATGACAATAACTATGTGTACCTCCCTAATAACAATAACCATGAGTATCGCCCTAATAGCAATAACCATGAGTATCGCCCTAATATGACAATAACCATGAGTATCGCCCTAATGACAATAACCATGATTATCGCCCTAATGACAATAACCATGAGCATCGCCCTAATGACAATAACCATGAGTATCGCCCTAATGGCAATAACCATGAGCATCGCCCTAATATGACAATAACCAAGATGTATCGCCCTAATGACAATAACCATGAGTTTCGCCCTAATGACAATAACCATGAGTATCGCCCTAATGACAATAACCAAGATGTATCGCCCTAATGACAATAACCATGAGTTTCGCCCTAATGACAATAACCATGAGTATCGCCCTAATGACAATAACCCTGAGTATCGCCCTAATGACAATAAATATACGCTGACACCTACGTCAACGCAAGGCTAACCAGTGGTAAAGCTGACACATAATAAGTTTTAGAACTTCATTATGAAGAGAAAATGGGACAACATTGGTGCTGTTCCTTTGAAGAAAAGCGCACCTACTTTCTGTGACAGCATAAACAATGCAAATAACATCAAGCAACGATTTGCATGTTTTTGTTGTTTGTTTTTTAACCAAGACTGACACAATTTACTTGCCTGATCAAGGAAATAACAGCACGCAAAACCTATTACTGAACACGGTGGCAAGGGATAAAATTATAAACTCACTGAAAGAATTAAGGAAAACAAAACAAAAATACAAATAAACCCACTCTCATAAAATGTCAGACACTAAACCAAACAAAACTGGTAAAATTATTCATTTTTTCCAGATCAAAAGTTTTCCATTTCTTGTATATACAGTGTTGATAAGGTTTCTTGTGTATTTTTAAACTTGCATGGAAACACAAAAGAAAGTCTCAACTTTAGGTGTACTCGGATGTGTTTGTTTTCAGCAGATCCATTTCTGGTACTTAATAAATATCTTGTAGTCTACAGTCTAATATTTACAAGCAATGGTGTTATCACTATCATTTATCATCAGCAAGCACTAAATAACACCATAATAATAAAATCCTTTCTTCTTCATCGCCATCTACTACTGGTATAACTATCATCACATCATCGCAACTACTACTACTACTACTACTACTACTACTACTACTACTACTACTACTACTACTACCAGTACCAACATTATTAGTATTACTGCCACCACTACCAGTACTACAACTACTGCTACGACCTCCACACATTTAATATTATCTCCACCAGCACCAGCATAATTACCAACATTACTATACCACCACTATTTCTATTACTACAACTACTACTACTACTACCACCACCAACACTACAATTATATTGTTGCCACCACCACCACTGTTACTACAGCTACTACTACTACTACCCCCACACCATAGCTACTACTATTCAAACTGCTACTGCTAGAACTATCACCACCACTTTCTTCATTGCTACTAGTATTGCTGCTACTAAAAAGCTTTTGCTGCTGAAGCAATTGTTTTCGTTTAAATTCGTTGACTTTTATATTACTAATAATAAAGATCGTCAGAAAATCTTAACATTCAGTGAAAATATCATGAAACCAGGTCCAAACTGATGGCAATGAATCACAACATGGAGAGAAATTGATCCTATTTTACTTGCCAAGTGCATACCAATGCCAGAATCGCAGAAGTTCTCAAATAATCTAGTCTGCAGTCGCAGAAATGAAATTTGGTTTATCGCAAAATCCGCCTTCAAATTGAAATAATTAGACCCGATGATATGGCGGCCTGGGAGGTAATTAGACAAGGAAGGAGCCTAAATAAATAGACCATTTTCCAATTGAAGCTATCGCCCAAACAAGTGGCAAGTCATTCAAGATATCTGGAAGTCCCTGTTGGGGCGAGTTATCGGTATGTACTACAGCAAAGCTTACGATAATAAGCAAATGATACGCTTGGATCTTAAGGCTGTCAAACACGAGTATAATTCAAAACAAACAAGAAATCAAATTTTTTTCCAAGGTTGTGCAACTTGTGTGGTTTTACTGACAGGCGAACATGAAAACTTTGGAAACAACGTGTCAGAGAAACAGATGGAAAGATTTAGGCTCATTTTGAATGGAACGAGATACAGGGTCGCGGCTCTTACAGGAGTTTTAATGATTCGCCAAACAATGTCTCTTGCAAGCAAGAACTTACCAAAGATGAAATAAAAGGCGAGGACAGCAAATTTATCAAATTATTAATAAACAAAATATTCTTCATACTGGTGTATCATTACTACAGTGACAAAAATGACTTTGCATTCAAAATAAAGCATAGCCAATGAACCTTCGCCGACTGGTTAGTCAAGTCAGCCAGTCATTTGGTTGGTTAGTTTCTTTCCTTATTGTAAACGGGTGAGTTGGCTATTAAGGACGTTGTTTGCTTAGTTAGTTTAGTTTGTTTATTTTGTCAGTTTTTAATTGACTGGTTGCCACATAACTGAAGATAAGTAATCCGTTGCGATGCTATGCAGGACTAAATCGGCAACAGGAAGCGAGGATGGTTGGTTTCCAAGGTGTCCTGACCTCTATCGCCCCGCTTAATAAAACGTACTCACACACACACACACACACACACACACACACACACACACACACACACACACACACACACACACACACACAGTAACTTGTCACTTAAAACTTGACAATTGTTTTATTCTTGGGTATTATGCACACTTTGAGCAATTAAACAAACAAACCTTTCCTTTGGTGCCAATTCGAGAAAAGTCATTGTCTTTTTAAAACTTAGGACACTCACCCTCAATACTTGTCATTGTCTGCCCTTCTGTGCTTTGTAGAAATTATGTCATGTCGCGTTATACATGTTGCGGAGAATGGTGAATTATCATGCACCTAAATCCGTTATGTTCTTACTCGACGACAGTTTTTTTTTTAAATATAAGAATTTATTTTAAAATCAAGATAGACATTGGTGTATTTTTACGGTAGCTAACTAGCTAGTAAATTTTGTGCTAGAAATTGAGTCAATTCTGTATTATGAAAATCAAGTATTTTTTAATTGTTGCTAGACGCATGTAGATTGACACTGTTAAAAAGAGCTTATGTGAATAACTATAAATAAATGAAAGTAAAAATGCTCTTGAGGCCGAATACAAATGAAATACCAAATCTACATATAAATCAAGAAATGTTACAAGTAAATCCTTACCACATTGCTTTATAAATGTAGTAGCAGCTGACACGTCCTGGAATACGTTGAATCCATGTGTAAATTTTAATGTTTGCTTATTTTTGAAAAGTACTTGTTATAATTTGTCACACATTAAACAAATATTTTTTTTTTTATAATGCGGAATAAAACATTTTACACTATCTCAAAAACAATATATGCAAAATTTACAATAAATATTATTATTTCATTCAAAACAGTGGTTCTTACCTAACATATCATCATATTTTTGTGATAGGTTGGTGATATTCTTCGGCTAAACCAGTGTGGCTTTGTACTTTGTTACATTTGGTAATATTCTTGTATAGATAAAGCCGGTGTGTCTTTGTATTTTGTTACATTTGGTAATATTCTTGTATAGATAAACCCAGTGTCTCTGTATTTTGTTACATTTGGTAATATTATTGTACAGATAATCCCAGTGTATTTGTATTTTCTTACATTTGATAATGTTCTTGTACAGATAAATCTAGTTTCGTTATATTTTATCTTTTTACATTTGGTAATATTCTTGTAACAGCTAAACCCAGTGTTTCTTACATTAGGTAATATTCTTGTAACAGCTAAACCCAGTGTTTCTTTGTGTATAATTACATTTGGTAATATTCTTGTATCAGCTAAACCCAGTGTTTCTTTGTGTATAATTACATTTGGTAATATTTTTTAATGCTAAACCCAGTGTTTCTTTGTGTATAATTACATTTGGTAATATTCTTGTAACAGCTAAACCCAGTGTTTCTTTGTGTATAATTACATTTGGTAATATTCTTGTAACAGCTAAACCCAGTGTTTCTTTGTGTATAATTACATTAGGTAATATTCTTGTAACAGCTAAACCCAGTGTTTCTTTCTGTATAATTACATTAGGTAATATTCTTGTAACAGCTAAACCCAGTGTTTCTTTGTGTATAATTACATTAGGTAATATTCTTGTAACAGCTAAACCCAGTGTTTCTTTGTGTATAATTACATTTGGTAATATTCTTGTAACAGCTAAACCCAGTGTTTCTTTGTGTATAATTACATTTGGTAATATTCTTGTAACAGCTAAACCCAGTGTTTCTTTGTGTATAATTACATTAGGTAATATTCTTGTAACAGCTAAACCCAGTGTTTCTTTGTGTATAATTACATTTGGTAATATTCTTGTAACAGCTAAACCCAGTGTTTCTTTGTGTATAATTACATTTGGTAATATTCTTGTAACAGCTAAACCCAGTGTTTCTTTGTGTATAATTACATTTGGTAATATTCTTGTAACAGCTAAACCCAGTGTTTCTTTGTGTATAATTACATTAGGTAATATTCTTGTAACAGCTAAACCCAGTGTTTCTTTGTGTATAATTACATTAGGTAATATTCTTGTAACAGCTAAACCCAGTGTTTCTTTGTGTATAATTACATTTGGTAATATTCTTGTAACAGCTAAACCCAGTGTTTCTTTGTGTATAATTGCATTTGGTAATATTTTTTAATGCTAAACCCAGTCACATGATTCATTGTAATGTCTTATATTGGTTCTCACTTCAAGAAAGGCTGTCCTCAGTCATAAGGCAGTAAATATACATTTATTACATCCTTCCTCAGGTTCTTAACTTAATATTGTTTTCAAATCAATAATAATAATAATAATAATAATAATAATAATAATAATAATAATAATAATAATAATAATAATAATAATAATAATAATAATAATAATAATAACAATGAAAATAACAACAGCAACAACAACAGCAACAACAACATGCGTAATATGGATAGCAATGAAATATAAGGAAGAAATCGATTGTTAATCAAATACGTTGAAAGCATGCATTAAAGTCAGTTTGAGTATGGGTACAATGGTGTATGTTCAGTTTGTATATTCTCTCTCTCTCTCTCTCTTCTTTTCTCTCTCTTTCCTTATCATATTTATTTATAAAAGTAGTACAGCTGACACGTCCTGTTATAAGTTGAATCCATGTGTAAATGTTCATGTTTGTTTATTCTTGAGAAGTACGGCTTGTGATTTACGGGTTATCTCAAAACTACAAGTTTGCTGACATCATATATTCGAATATTTCTATTTATTTAATTTTATTTTAAAAAAATTGAATTTATAAACATGATATTTGAATTTTCAGTTAAAGCCATGGTCAGTAGAAATTAAAGCCTTTGACAGATTTTTATTTGGTACAATTGCATTTATATTCACGTCCTAGTTAATATTTTTATATAGACAATTTTTCCAGCCATATATATCAAAAATCATATTGATTAACATGTCCATAAGGACCATATTTTCAGCTATTAGGCCATATTTATTAATATATATATATATATATATATATATATATATATATATATATATATATATATATATATATATATATATATATATATATATATATATATATATATATATATATATATATATATATATATATATATATATATATATATATATATATATATATATATATATATATATATACACTCTTTAACCAACTGTAGATATTAAAATTAATATCTGCAAATATTTCTATATAGACCATTTTTCAATTAAAATTCATATTAATTATTATTTCCATACACACCTTTTGTTCAGCTCTAGATATTCAGAGTTATATTTATTCGTGCTAGTTTTCATCCAGAAGGCCTTATCCAAAAGATAGTATACCCATTTCTAGACACGTACCTTTTTATTTTCATTTTGGTCGTTTTCTAATTTTAATATATCTCAACAGTTTTTGTTCTCAATGCACAAATGTAAACATTTATTTTTCTGCAGGTGTCTGTATGGATATGTGTCTCTGTGCACTTTCTTTATTGTTTCCCAGAGGAAGAGCTTGACATGCTGTGAAACTTACCTACCTACCAATCATCCTACCTACCTACCTGCCTACCTACCTACCTGATTACATACATACATACATACATACATACATACATACATACATACATACATACATACATACATACATACATACATACATACATACATACATACATACATACATACATACATACATACATACATACATACATACATACATACATACATACATACATACATAAGGACACTAACTTTTTTTGTTATATTGTCATTATGATAGTTTTTTTATATTATTATGTATTCTTTCGTAAATGTGGGATCCATGAATACGCATAAAAGTGTTTAAAATTTATAATTGTAATTTTAATTTAACGTGTATAAATTACAGTTAAATTAAGTGTAAATTTCCCTGTAAAATGTATTACCTTTTTTTTATCTGAGCAAAATTCCCACTCAGTATCAACTATTTGATGCCGCATTATATGCGTTTGTGCACGGTAACCAAGCTCTGAATGGGAAACAAAGTACCAGAACATTTTGTACTTAGATATTTAATGAGAAAATATTTTTGTATTGAAATACTTTGAAGAAACGACCCATCCACAGACCTAAAATGGCAACAAAAGAACAACAAACAGACCTAAAACATACGACAAAATTACGTTTTTTCTTCTTTATGATCTGCTTTTGTAATTAAATTGTATTTTCGAGCACAAATTTGGAATACTGAAGAAAGCGTAAAGAAATTGAAATTATTTTTGCTAAGCTGTTTATAAATTACCTATACTAAGTTTCGATGTAGACTCAAACTAAACAGATAAAAATTTAAAAGCAATGTAGTGCATGTTTTCAATCGCTCAGAATACACTGCAGAGAAAGTAATGAGCAAGATTCCCTCTTGTCCGTACAGTAAATTCCAAAGATAACGAATCAATGTCTTGTTACTAATAGTTGATAGCATCACTGGCACCGAATTCATTTAGAATTTCTAACAGAATAGGGTTATGACCGTTTTTGACAGATATTCATACATTATAGGGCATTCCAATAATGCCGTAATTTATTGCCAATAATTTACCCAAATTATGCCAGGTCATTACTTTTGTTTTTGTAATCATATTATCTGTCATTAATAAGTGCCAGTTTTATACGGTGTCAATGATTATTGAAAAACAATGTTTTCGAAACATTATGATTGTTTTTATTAACGGTTATGTGTTTTCCCTACTGCAAATTAGTCTTAATGACAGAATTTATATATAGTATTCACTGTACTAATGGTGTATATTGGTTTACCGTGTGTTCAGAATGCTTCGGACCCAGATCTTAAATATCGTTGCCTGTCGGCGCAGATGAAATGTACAAGGACATTAATGTAAGTGACAAGCGGTGGTCAGGCGCCAGGAAAAGACATTGCTCCGAGTTCCACAGGGCATGGGTCCAGTGCGAACACGTGTGGCGCATTCTGTTAATCTCTTACAATTAGATCTTTCAAAAGGAAATCCTTGATGTGGCAGACAATGGATTTTATGTCTTACTTATGTCTAGTTACAGCCCTCGAAAGATTGCAGATGAAATCTATAAAGAATGCAAAGGAAACATATTTCTATTTGATGTTCTTTATTGCGCTCTACACATTTCCTTTAGTTAATTTTTATTTCTGTCCGAGTTGTCACACTGTAGCTTTAAATAGATTTAGAAAAGGAAAAACAGTAACACGCACTTATAACTGGCATTTAGAAGACACGTCTCACTTGATTTTATTGACTTAAGTTCTATAAATTTTGTAAAAAATTAATTGAAATCGAGTAGGCTAGACAAAAACTTGATGTACCTGTATTTCCAGTGATTTTAATATTGTTTTATTTGCATGTTTGTTTTTGGGTTTGATACTAGAAAACAGAATTTGAGAGTGTGAAATTATAGATTTTTGACAAGGCTGACCTTTTTTTCTCCATTTTGTTAATCGTGTCTATATATTTAGACTGTTGTTTATGTTATTATATTTGAGAGAGAGACAGAGAGAGAGAGAGAGAGAGAGAGAGAGAGAGAGAGAGAGAGAGAGAGTAAATATTACCAAATAAATAATATAGTTATATAATTTGTAATCAAGTTGTGTGAAAATAAACTTAGCATTGAAGCAAAACTTATATTTTAGAGAGATTTTAGGTCATATGCAAACCAAAAAGTGTTGTGTGTGCGTGTTTATGGCATAATGGCACTTTCAAGGCTATAACATACTGAGGCAACTAAAATATCGTACCCAGTAATCAGCACGGTAGCTAACTTGGGCCAATTCAACGGTAGGAATCGAACCCGCAGCCTTCTGGTGCGAGTCTGACTTATTAACTACGGGAGCAACCGCTTGTTGTTTTTTTTTTTTTTGGGGGGGGGAGTCAGAACATAATACGCATGGCTGCCAGTATAACTAGTGGAGGAAGAACCCGGGAAAATCTCGGGAAGAAATACCTACCAATGGTAATCTACTGGCAAGTATACTCACTCATTTTAGCCAATCATGAGGCTCGAACCCATGCAAACAGAGGTGATGTAGATGTGATCACTAAAATCGAGCGCTTTATGCTAATAGGCCACCTGCGTCCCCCTACCCGTAACCACAAAACAAGTAAAATTCATTGGCAATGCACATGAACGATTCATTAGACACATTACCTTGAATGAAATTCAATATGTCATAATCAAATTAAAACATCATGTACACAAAATATGTTCAGTGCCGTCTTAACATTTTAGGCTCTGGACAAATAAATGCACTGGGACCCCTACCGGCCCCACTATTCATTAACAATATGGACAGCATGATGCCCCTAGAAGCGTGAGGGTCAGAGCAACTGCCCAGTGTGCCCCATGCCTTAAGACGGCACTAAATATTCCCTAGTAATACCAATTAGTTGTGGCATACAAAATGGAAACAGTAGCAATAAAAAACAGCAATGTTATTAAAATTGGGAGACATACAAAAAAAACAACAATTGAAAACATAACAAATTATCTTATTAAAATATGTGAGAAATACAAGATAACAATAAAACGGACAACATAGCGAAATTGATTTTATTAAAATGTTTGATACATAAAATAAAATTACAATGGAAAACATAACAAAATATATCTTATTAAAATGTAGGAGACATAAAAAATTATAATACAATGGACAACATAACAAAGGATTCTAATAAACTGGAAGATTTATTTTATTCATAATCTTGACAAATAAAAATGGGCATTTTTAAAATGAAATGTTATTTATATGTTTAAACAATTCTTAGGCAAAATTTATGCATTATATAGTGACTAACGCTAACAAAAATTTGAATCTAAATTGAAAAGACTGAGAAAACACGGTAACATAAAATAAGTAATGTATTTATCGTTGCTAATGAAATCTCATTCATTTCGACGAGATTTCCAGTTCTAGAGGCCTTTATAACCAGTGTATGGCACTGTAGAAAATTGTGAGACCTGCAGACCCTTGTATTTCTTATGCTTATATTTCCTTGTTATTTTTAATTTCGGATCAGTTGATCGTATAGCTTTCGTTTACGTCTTTTTTTTTTTAAAAATGCCAATCTCACTGCTTTGCCAGAACTTTTGTTTCATCGAATAACATACGCGGTTAACGTTTTTGTGTTACTGATCCACTGGTAAAAGGTATGTAAATATCAAAATATGTACCACACCAGTTTCAATGAACAAGGCATTTAAACATGTTTTTTTTTTCTTCAATGAGCTTTATGAAAACAAACATGAAGCATGTTACTGAAGTGTGGATCATATATGGTAAAAAATGATGTACCATAACGCAGTAAGATAAAGCAGGGTCATAAAGTCCATTTGGAATATCTTGGTATCAGACCATGAAATAGGGTACGTGCCGATTCGAATTGGGAAAACTTAATCAGGCTAAGATCAGCCAGAGATTCTGGGAGATTAACCAATCTGATTATCTAATTAGCTCGGCAAAATGACAAACCACTGGACATATTTCCTTGGTGTAAGTTCTATTTAAATCGAGCTTATTGAGTCTGTTAATTTTCAATATTCGAAAGCTCGGAAACGGAATTTGTTAGTTCACCTATTTTCATATCAACAGTAAAATAATTATCTAGTCGAAATTATTCATTTTTTTTGCGATATGACTCTCCCTCTCTCTCTCTCTACAAATATGTTTTTATGCATGTATGTATGTTTATATATATAATGAAATAATGAAATGTACAAGTATATATCTATGTGTGTATGCATATATATATATATATATATATATATATATATATATATATATATATATATATATTTATAAATATATATATATATATATATATATGTATATATATATATATATATATAT
The DNA here is from genome assembly GCA_016746295.1 of Potamilus streckersoni. Classification (NCBI taxonomy): domain Eukaryota; kingdom Metazoa; phylum Mollusca; class Bivalvia; order Unionida; family Unionidae; genus Potamilus; species Potamilus streckersoni. Next base: position 2,373,775 of record JAEAOA010002045.1, on the reverse strand, counting down.
ATACATATAGATTGTTGTTGGGCTTAACGCCATTCTTCAGCACACGAAAGGCTATTCATGGCGGCCAGTATTAATGGTATAGGAAGAAACCGGGAAATCACCGGAAAGAACCACCGACCCACGAGAAGCTACTGGCAAGCTTTCTCCTATATCCACATTCGCCGAATCCTAGACTCGAACACACGCAGACAGAGGTGAGATGGCAGAGATCCGTAATGGACAGCGCTTTAGACCACTCGGCCACTCGTGGCCCCCTATATATATATATATATATATATATATATATATATATATATATATATATATATATATATATATATATATATATATATATATATATATATATATATATATATATATATATATATATATATATATAAAGAGAGAGAGAGAGAGAAAGAGAGACTGAGACCGACTGATTGATAATCTTTTATTCCTCCATTTTCCGAAGATTTTAAGATAAAATATAGAAATGCAATGTAATATATTGAATCACAAAAATATTGATTCATTATTTATAAAGTCTTCTGAATTTTTTGTAATAGCAAACTAATAGTATTATAGCTATTAAATAGATAGATTACAATATGATTCTGCTTTTATTATTTTTTAAAAAAAATATAAATATAGAGTAAATATATGCTTCAATATTTTGAAAGTAGAACTAGATACATACATACATACATACATACATACATACATACATACATACATACATACATACATACATACATACATACATGCATGCATGCATGCATGCATGCATGCATGCATGCATGCATGCATGCATGCATGCATACATACATACATACATACATACATACATACATACATACATACATACATACATACATACATACATACATACATACATACATACATACATACATACATACATACATACATACATACATAGTAAAACCGCTCCTGTGGCTAAGTGGCTAGAGGAGCGTCCGCCTCAGATGCAGGAGGTCGCCGGTTCAAATGTCGGCAGAGTCTTACTAAAGACGTTTAAAAAAATCGTACTTACAGCGTTCAGTATTTAGATGTTATTGTTAGGACTGGTTGGCCTTATGTCAGGATAATGTGAATGGGTGAGACATCATGCCACTTGTCCGCGGCAGGATGCCCCAATGCTAAACTAACTATATACTGTCACACTGCAGACATCGTAGCGATGTGACTGAAAATGTTATAAAACTGCGTTAAAAATCTTAGTCACAATATGTATGTATGTATGTATGTATGTTGTATGTATGTATGTATGTATGTATG
>JAEAOA010002045.1:2337500-2367500 GCA_016746295.1 Potamilus streckersoni | reverse complement strand
TAATAAAGGACAGTCCAACGTTTTACAAGAAGCATTGTGTTCTCAAGACAACCGATCATGAAATCGAAGGTAATAGAGACGTGAGATACCTTTAAATGTGTGAAAACAAAATAAAATTTCTTCCCATGGGGCAGCATTTTCATAAATACAAGCAGATCAGGAAATTTAACGTTTTCTACAAAACCTTCGTGACCAATTTGCTAATAAATTAAGATCATTTGGAATGAAACATTTGCAGAATCTATGATACTGTCAAGGATATTAATTTTACCTTTTCTGTTTAGAGTTTACACACCCACACACATAGACAGACACAAACACAGACACACACACATACACACACACGTTTGGTTTGTAACAAAGAACTAACGGCCAGACACCAAAATTTCATACCTTAATCAATGACTTTCATTGTTCTTACAAATCATTTCTGATGGGACTCTATCTATGTATGATATGTTCTGTGATCGAAGGCCAAAAATAAAAGACAGAAAAACAAGGAATTTGGTACAAATGTCAACCAAAAGGTCATCAAAGTCATCAAATACAACGAGATCGTGAAAGAAAATGGTATTGAAAAATTAATTTCCAGCCAAATCCGATGATGGATACGGATACTAAAATACGATGAAATTAAACTTTACACGGAGATATACTTGCTTTTGGTTAAAACTTTTTTTTTCCCTTAATATTGGACGTTTTATGAGCAGGATATTTTGTCTGAACTTCGGTCATCGGAAGAATCCGGTACAAAAAAAGAAATAGGTATAGATGCGTGTACATTAGAATATCGATGACGCGATGGGCGCCACATTGTCTCAGGCATACTCTTTAACAGAAATCAAGCGTAACAGCAGGTTACCTTTTCCGTCATTCTCCCAATATAAATAAGAACAATAAAAAATGGAAACCATGATCATAAAATCAATGCCAGCTGCGAGGCACAAAAGGAAATGAACAAAAATGGCAAAAGAAGCATTTGTATAAAGATTACGACAGGAAGAATACAAGTAGCGAAATCACTGATAGTAAGAACACTATTATTATTATTATTATTATTATTATTATTATTATTATTATTATTATTATTATTATTATTATTATTATTATTATTATTATTACGAAGAAGGAATCATGAGAAAGACGAAAAGGAGGGAAGAAGAGGAAGACTTTCATTATGGCAATAAATGATGATTCCTGCAACAACAACGACGATGATGATGCCAAAGAATTACTGTAACAACGCATTTGTAGATACTCTAATGCCTACTGGTCAGAGCGTCCGCCTTGGATGTGGGATGTCGCGGGTTCGAACCCCAGGCGAGTCAAACCAAAGACTTATTAAAAAAATTGTACTAACAGCTGCCTCGCTAGGCGCTCAGCATTAAGAAGTTAGTGTTAGGACTGATCGGCTTGGTGTCAGGATAATATGATGCTACATGCCTATGGCAGTGCTAAACATCACTATAAACTACCACACGGCAGATATCGTAGCGATATGACTGTAAAATTGTCAAAGCTACGTTACAATCCAAATTACACACGTTGAAATGCTTTATCTCTAGCACCAAGATTGGATTCTTTTTTTAAAGTATTGATAAAATGAATGGATGGAGAAAGAAAATAAAGTTTCTTTTCTAAATGATATCTCAAATCTTGGTGTCTGATTCTAGATTTACACCGGCTTGGACAAAGACCTCAGTTGGCCATAGTACACAATTAATTTCACTATACTGTCTCTACATTTGTTTCTCAGTACTGAACTTTCCACTGTGTGACAATCAATACAAATCATATGTTAATCTAAAATACCTTCAAAGATGACGTTACGGTTTAGTTCTTGTCAAGGGCTAACCTGCAATTTTTTTGAGAGGCTGAATTGTAAACAAAACACCAGGCAACGGAACACAGATTTCACTTCCGGATCATCACCATGACCTTATTACTCAATGTGCACTGTCGCCGAAATACACACAGACAACAACATCATAAGCTCACATTTTAAAGAATAATCAATTGCCTTTAAATCCGTACCAAGAATGCCAAAAATATAACTCTAGTATCACCACCAAATTTAGACCGGAAAAAGTGATCTAAAAATAGACTGGGACTACATTCGTGGGTACTGAACCGGATTTTATTAATTGTGTACTGATTCCTGAAAGGGTCAATGTTTTTGTCAAACTTTTATATTTGCATTTTATTTTGCATGCCACTACTGTTTCAACTTCATACATAAAGTCTTTTGAAATTTCCTTGCAAGCAAGACATGTGACAGCTGTCAGAAAGTGTGAAGTGTTGTTGTTCTATAGGTTGCAATTTGAGGTCCAATTGTTCTTAAGAAACCAAAACTAAATTTGCTACATCTTCCTTAATTATAGGAATTTTTCAATGCAGTAAAAACCTTATTGTAATACTTGATAAGGCCTGTCTGAAAATAGTCTTGAAATTAAAAATTATTGATATATAAAATTTAATGGAAATTTAAATAAATATATAAATTTTAAAAACTATTTATTTTACAAAAAATCAATTTTCATACAAGTTATGACATTTAGTTTGACAAATTTAAGGCAGCAAAGTTGATTAATGAATGGTCTTTAAAACAAATGGTAGTTTAAGTCTGTACAACTGATAATATTAATCCCAGGGGTACTGAAGCATGCTAGCTCACGGTGATTTTGACAGCAAATTGCAATATGCCTATCCAGATGAATATAGGTGTACATACTAAAGAAACAATGACAGGTGCTATGTTCCACATTTATTGTTTCAGGTACTTGGACAGTTGTTTGTATAACTAATATCCCACTCAAATTTAAAGTTTTGATGGGACCACTACCATGTTTTATAGCAAATATGCATTCCATTTTAATGCCGATAACTACAAAAGTCAACAATGCAATATGAAAATACAGTTTCACCTTACTGAAAAATGATGCGATTCTCTCTCATGAAGATTTAAGCCATGTCTTTGAGATGCTGTATATCAGTGTACTGATATGAACTCATCTTGGTCACTTATAGCATCACACTGCACATGTCCTTATGAGACCTTGCTATCACCATTGGACTACTGGAGAGCTTCCAAATTGATCCAACTCTAATACTTTGTTCCAGATACCAGACTAGACCTGAAAATATATAACATGTTTCACTTGATTCTAAAAGAAAGGAAGATGTAGGCAAATGAAGTTAAAATGTGTTAGATATGGTGATTTCAAAATAACATTCAGGTTGCAAATATGGTTAAAAAAGGTAAACTTGATAGAGTGACACTCAAAGATGTGAAGCAATGGGCATGTGTTAAAGTGACAAATGCATCCTAAAAATAGATGAAGTTTCTACAAGCATATTTAGCCATTTACAGGTTAAATAACTAATCAGGTAGAGTATGTATCATAAAGTTTAAGACAATGTTGGAACGATGAGGTTTGATCATTGGTGCAAACATTGATACATACCAGTATAGTGGAAAGTCAAATGACAATGTACCAAATTAAAATTTATTATTATATGCAATCCTATTCATGAAGGAAAAACAATTTTAGATATTGTGAGTGAATATAGCAAAATGTGGCCACACAGATCAACTATAGGTACCAATAGATCCTATATCATCAAATAAATGTGAAATTTTCATCCCGAAAACTTGTAAACAAGGATGGATATTTCCATGTGTAGAACATATGCAATGTACTTGTTAAAATCACATGTACAAACATGATTCAAATAATCTGTTTGAACATTTTTAGTCTATTTTTAAGAGTCTTGGCTACCAAGTTATTAAGTTCAATGATTCAATGATTCAATGGAATCAAATATCAGCTGATGCTGCAATACCGCCCTCTGTCAAAGTACTAAATTGAAATGTGTTACCATACAGAGGCATATTCATGATGAAAATAAAATCTTGGGATATTTTAAGTGCACACAGTCAAAACTGAGCCTTACAGATTCACTATAGGTACTATGTCAGCCTAACAATGTCAACTTTTGATTCTAAACATTACAAAATATATGCATATTTGTTCATGTCAGCTATGTAACCATGTTAGGATCAGTTGTAGAAAGTTAAATTCAAATAATCTGTTTGAATATTACTTATGTAATCTTTAAAGTGTCAGATAACACATATCATTAGTCATTAATAATGCATAAAGCAAAATGGATCGTGAGATTCCCCGTAATATCATCTGGGCTGCAAAGTCGCACTACATCAATCAACATCTTAAAGAAACTGAACAATAAAATGGAATGCATTCTGTGTTCAACTTACATCATTTTGCTGTTTTCTTACAAGCAATGGTAAATATACCTGGGTAAAGTATATTTTACCCCTCTGACCTGTATTTCATTCTCTGACAGCTTAATATGATTTTGCAGAGAACTTGAACAGGTTCTAGTATAAAGTCTTCATCTCTGTCCTCTCACTTAATACCCTATAACTATGTTTATAAACATTTACTGATAGCTATACAAGCAGATATGTGTTTCTCAGGAAGTCACCCCATCATAAACACATAAATTAACTGTTTGAACCCCAAAAAATAGTTTCAATGACCTAAAGGTACAAAGCAAAATAGAATTTCGTCTTCATGTATTTTAAATGAAGGTCTCTTTTGACTAAAAAAAGATATTTTCTCTGATCAAATTTGACAAATATCCATCATTTGAGCTTGTATATGGTGTAGGAGTTTATATATATATATATATATATATATATATATATATATCTATATATATATATATATATCTATATATATATATATATATATATATATATATATATATATATACTGATATCATTTAATATCATTCAAAAAAAATATTATATATGTGTATACTTGGTGGAAATTTTTTTATTTTTTAATTGTTTTTTTTTTAAATTTCATTTAAATTTTTAAAATTAAAATTATATTTTTACTTTTAATTTTATTTTTATATTTTTAAAGTCAATATACATAACATATTAAAATTTCATGTGTATGTCATTAATAATAAAAAAACATCTGTTTCAAGTTTTTACTTACAGGCCATAGTACACAAATAATTTCACTATATTGTCTCTACATTTGTTTCTCAGTACTGAACTTTCCCCTGTGTGACAATCAATACAAATCATATGTTAATCTAAAATACCTTCAAAGATGACGTTACGGTTTAGTTCTTGTCAAGGGCTGACCTGCATTTTTTGAGAGGCTGAATTGTAAACAAAACACCAGGCAACGGAACACAGATTTCACTTCCGGATCATCACCATGACCTTATTACTCAATGTGCACGGTCGCCGAAATACACACAGACAACAACACCATAAGCTCACATTTTAAAGAATAATCAATTGCCTTTAAATCCGTACCAAGAATGCCAAAAATCTAACTCTAGTATCACCACCAAATTTAGACCGGTAAAAGTGATCTAAAAATAGACTGGGACTACATTAGTGGGTACTGAACCGGATTTTATTAATTGTGTACTGATTCCAATAGTCATTCAATAGGTACAAAAGACTACGTAGTCACCGAAAGGTAAAAGTGGAATTGTTTATTGGCAACAATTTTGACTGCACACCGTGCAATCATGACGTAACCTCCAAAGGTCTGTATGATATATTTGGCTGAGAATTACATTTATATTAATCATTCACATAGAAATTTATTTATGGCGATAAAATCGGGTGTGTTTCGATTCTCTCGTGCAATCTTGTTTTTTGTTGCTTTTTTTTTTTGCTTCCCATTTTGTATTTTGTTAATGTTCACACATGTTTTATTTTACTATGATGTGATGTATGAAGGCAGATAATTTATTTATTTGCGCTCTATCTTTGTATCTCAATTTACGTGTCGGTTATAGTCGAACTGTTTCTGACTGATGCCTGTCAAACGCTTCACGTGCTTTTCTGAAAGAGTACGTCATAATTGAAGCCAATTGACTGACAGCTGATTTGGCAGGTTTTCGTTTGTAGATGAGGAAAACACATGTAGCAAAAGGTTGGGATAATTTAGAAAGGAAGTATAGTATAAATTTTCATTGGGGGAAGAAAAGCTATATTAAAAAGCTGCGGAAAACATTAATTAAAGTTTATCACTCAGTATGTGCTATTAATAAGAGAAAATGTGTCAAGATTGAAAGATACTGACCATAAAAGGCATGAATGCAATTATTACCCATAGATCAGATATTTGGTCATCTTAAAACCTGTCATATGTTATAACAATATGTTGTTGCTTTATATATTTTATGATAATGTTACATATTAATGACTAGATTAACATTATGACCATTATTTTGACATGTTACTTCGAAGATTTGTTTTTCTTTATTAAATCTCTTGGTCTTTCACACACACACACACACACACACACACACACATACATATATATATATATATATATATATATATATATATATATATATATAACATATGTATGTATGTATGTATGTATGTATGTATGTATGTATGTATGTATGTATGTATGTATGTATGTATGTATGTATGTATGTATGTATGTATGTATGTATGTATGTATGTTTTGACTGTCTGTTAGCTTTATACCTTGTTTAGTTTGTTAGCTTCTTTGCTTATCCCTCTAGCTCATCATGGACGATATCATACACTGGATTGTAATTCCCGTTTATTTTGTCGTTATAGTAAGGTTGGCCTTGTGGTGCATCGCCGGGCAGTCCAGGGGAGTGAAATCGTGCCGTGTTAGGATCAAAGCTGGCTTCAACAACAATATAACAACGCGTTTACATGTAAGGGGTTACATTTCCAAATACAATATCGCTAGTAGTAGTAGTAGTAGTAGTAGTAGTAGTAGTAGTAGTAGTAGTAGTAGTAGTAGTAGAAGTAGTAGTAGCAGGAGCAGTTAGTGGTGGCGGTGGCGGTGGCGGTGGCGGTGGCGGTGGCGATGGTATTACTCGGATTTAATGTTCAACAACTTTTGCGTTAGAATTTACATCGAAATTGCCCTAGATTAACGATAATTTATATCTAAAGTTTATGCTTACTTTATTACATACATTGCATGAACAGATTTGGAAAACAGAGGTGCAACTACTCCATTGATTTGTATTTTATCCCATTTTTGCATGTGTGTTGCACGGAAACAAAAACAACTTTTGGAATCCGTTTCGTAGCACTTCTGATGCTGAAAATTTCAATGGATTTTGAATGATGTGTGTGCACGCGAGAATAGAAATAGTAATAACACTTTAACAGTTGCACTTCTCACGTGCTAAAATATTCAGTATATTTTGCAGATACCATTTGACACATTTCTGATATTGCAGATATTCAAATGGCAACGGGATCCACTGAGTTTCGCTGTGTCTCTCATTAGCACAGACACAAGGCTGTCTAACAAGAGCATATTCCCTTCTCTAAGGCATCTTTTATCAGATTTTCCAAAATCTCCCCCATCAACGATAAATATTTGCAACATGATAGTGGTCTGTTTTGTAACGTATCGAACAAGATTTGATCTCTCTATATACAAAACAGCTACATATGCTTCCTCGTTAGTATGTCGGATTTTCACATCATTTTTGCTAAAACACCTGTCTTTTACCTCACACGAGGTTACACGCCCCTCACGTTGAAAATTGCACTTCTTTATTCTGACATAAGAGTGACTCTATCTCACTTTTTCCTGTAGCACTGCGCGATATGTGTGGAACGGACAATATCTTTTCGCGGAGTAGTCTTCATTAATCATATTTTGGACATTATCAGGTTGGATCTCGATTCTTAACACGTGCTCTCTTTGTGTAAGTATTACTGTTTTATGTTGCTGCCCGTGTACGAAAACTAAATTGATGTTGTTCAAACGTTTATCTACATCATGATTGTGTTGGCATTTTGGGTTGAGTGAAATGGAAATAGCAGCCCCCAAGGACTTATAAGAAAAGCGTCTTGTTTAAAACCAGATAAATCGAAACAATTTCATATTGATTGAACTCGAGAACGTTACCCATGACTCAGACAGCAAATCTTTGGCCGATATTCACGAATGAACTAATCCATCACGTTTGTTTGTAGCTGTATGTCGCGAATGTCAGAAAAAGTAGGTTTACCATTGAGAACTGGTCCTTGTGTGCTTGGGCTCTTTTAAATCAAGCATCGCTATATGCACATAATTTTGACTGGGCCAGGAAACACAATAGTTAATGTTAAAAAATCCGACCAATGCAAATCACCTAAGCAATAATGGTGCACCTGGCTTACGCGTATATAGGCTTCTAATAAAGCGAGAACCATCTAGAATTCACGTAGTACACTCGCGTTATCTAGTTGCCGACAAATGCATTAGATGAGTTCAGTTGTGAATATCGACAAAAAAAATCATAAAATCTTGTCTAATGTATGAGCTAGGTTTTCAATCAATATGAAATTATCTTTCTTTAGCTACCAGAGTGGCTAATCGTCAGTGTCTTCATCCTGCAGTCAAACCAAGATGCAAACTCAGAGGATCCCAATAATGATATGAAAAATCACTCTTTCGTACCCTTCCAACAATGTTCGAGAATTAATTCCAAAATGCCTAACAATATAACTTTCCATTATATATATATATATATATATATATATATATATATATATATATATATATATATATATATATATATATATATATGTGCTACTTAGTTTTTTATCTTTAGACCTCAAAGAACCTAACCCGTTTCGTCGATTAAAATGCAATTTCAGGTGAAATAAACAATATTTGTTAAGATGCTAACAACATAAATTGTTGCTAATATAACTTGTTTTTTTTCGATTTAGATATTTCACGTATGAAAAATATAAGCTTGATTAGTACCACATGCATAGAGCGAAGCAGTCATCTTTGATATTTTAGAGAAACGCCCAGATAAGCCTGAAATAGAAAAAGTCGACAAATGATTGGAGATATTTTGTCTATGATACATCTATTTTGGAATTTATTCTCACGTTTATCTATCGTTCATCTCTGCATACAGAAAACATTAGTTTCCCCACACCTAACATGGGGAGAAGAAGATACTAAGATACAACAAAAACATAGCAATATTTTTATCAACATTCACATGATTACTATTTGTATTTGGCAATGGCAACAAGCAAGCAACGTTCTAAGATGTTACTCTTAAAATAGTGATAATAGTACAATAGTACTCCCTCATTGTCACGTTATCCATGAGAGACACGAAGTATACCATCTTTTAGTGAGACTGCCTTGTAACGTGATACATGATACATGACACATATATTATCACAACTATAGAATGGTCCATTACCATGAACGCGTTATGACAGGAACGATGTTAAAATGAAGGGTGTTATAAAGATGGTGTATTTTATGTGTGTATTTTCCACTCGATTATTGAACTTCTTTGCAACTGCTCGTGGTACAGATCAACAAGAATGATCTATCAGTTTAACTTAAAATATTCAAGAGAAGCTAGTCAACTAGATATAAAGGTACTATCAGGCCTATGTCGCCCAATCTCGTGCGCACTTAGCATGCACGAAACATACACACCGCTATACCTTTTATGGGTGGATAAGGGACTAATACTTATTTAATGAAAGTCAAACGAGTATGTCTTGTTGGTTGAGCACTTAATATTTTGTACCAAGCATGTAATTCGGCCGTTGATGTCTAAAGAACCTTCCATTCTTCTTTTGCAATTCTATTATAAAATAAGTACGGGAAATGTACACGTGGAAGTAGTGAACAGCTGTGAGGGTAAAATATGTCTTTAAATCCAAAAGTTAGATTTACTATATTAGAGTACGTTTCCAAGTCGAGCATGTGTTATTTTTATATATGCTTTTTAAAAGTGGGTCAAAAGTAAATGGTTTGCTTAATCTATCCATCTCAGCGTCGCTGACCGTCAATTAAATATTTCAGGTGTTCCCAGTGCGGCCACAGGTGCAGCGCGGAGTGTGCTTTTCGATGTCATTACTATCTTCCATTTTAGAAACCTCGGAGTTACTACAGTAAAAAAAATGAAATATTGCAGGCACTGCATAATGTCATGTTGTGTTTGTAAACTTTGTGGAATATTTTCGAGCAAATAATCTTATATAGTCACCAAAGTTTATATATTATCATGACTGCGTACTGACTCCATCTAGCCATCTTAGATGCAATCAGTTGACGTATTCTTGTTAAATCTAAATATCGTACAGTTTTAAGACTGGTTTCCGAAATTTTTGGCATCTATTAAACTATTTACAGTCGGTAAGATACGAATCGTGAGGAAAACCATGCACGCTTGAGACAGTCCAGACCAAAAGTCCATCCGATTTCTGATAAGTAAAAAGGGCTCTCGCTGCGCTGAAACCCTAAACAAATCGGTTTGACGGTGAAACAAATTTGAAAGTTGACCTTTTCTGTGCTAATGCTATTCAGTGTAGATCTGATTCTATTTATTTTTAAAGCTATGATTCGGACTTAGTTTTGAAACATTTTGTGAACGAAACTTAAGACCAGCCTGAAACCCCGACAATACACATATGACAGGATGAGCACACCAATATTATTTAAATATAGTTTTTAAAGAGAAAAGCAAACTTTAAGAAAACCTTGATTGTTCGATAATCCAAGCATTATCACCTGATTCAAGTTAGACTTTTGATCAATCCTTGTTTCGTACTCAACCAGTTTCGATAACAATGACCGTATCAGCCAAATCAAATATAACGAAATGGTTTTTATTTTTTACAGCAATATAGTTGAGTTCCCCACAATGAAATTTTTGCTGACACGAAAAATATACTGGAAAAGTAAAGACTGTTTAGGTTTTTAAAACAAATAAATTTATTTACAATTTTACAAAATCATTAGTTAATAGTCACCTTGATCCCATAATAAATAACAATCTTATGACCCAGCAATATTCTAAAATGCTTTCAAAAGAGCACATACAAGATATTCAAGTACAATCTTCACATAAACTACAGGAAATTTCAATTCCATTTATAGAAACGTGCGTGTGATTTTAATTTCAAACATAGAGAGCTCAATTAAACTTTTCGAATGAAACATGATGCCAATAACTAAAACAGAAAGAAAGATAAAAAGACAAACTGCTAACGCCATTACTTCATCTTTACATCGCGAACAAAGATAATCTCTTCATTAATTAATAGAATGACCTTTCAAAATCGAGAAGAATGTGCCACCAACTAATACGCGTTGCTATTTCTTTATAATTAAAAGCTTTTCATTGAAATTACCACAAAAAAAATAAGGTGACTGACAGATTACCTATAGGACTCACTGTACTAATTCAGTTCCCATAGGAAACCTATGCAAACCACCATGATATTGCAAAAGGAAACTTCCGTTTGATTAAAAATGTTGACTTCCTGATTTGGTTGCATTGAAGCATTTTGTAATTTTCTAACAAGAAACGGCCTTTCTAATTTGCTATATGAATCTTACGTACATTGTTAAGAGAGAATCTTTTTATCTCTCTCAATTGGCGTCCGGAATAATTATCTAGTACATCAACTGCTTTTTGGCTTTGATTTGGTTGGCCTGAAAAGCTGTTTCTGTGTGTACAGCTGTCAAATTTATGTTCATTCTTATCAAAGAACTGAAGTAACTGAGGCGAAGTTTTTTCTTTCTTATACAATTTCATACAACATGTTACATGTTTTTAATCCGCTTAACCGTTTTAGTTGAAGTCTGCGACAATATATTAAATAATGCTGTTTTTTGGTTTATGTACTTGTCAACATAAATAAACATCTGTTTACACATTGAGCGTAAATAACTTTCGACCAAAAACAGTTATCATCGAACAAACGGCACATCACTTATTTATTCAAAGAAAATCTTTCTTACATGCTATATAAGTGTGTTAAGTTTAGAATATTTTAATATAAATGGTTTTAAATCAATATTTTAAATTATTTATTCAAAATACAGCCATGTTATATAACTTTTAACAGATGTTTAAACATAATGCTAATAACTTTAGCTTTTCGTACATTCAGAATTCTATTCGGTGAAGGAAAGTCAAAATAAATTTCGAAACTGTTATAGAGTTTAAATGGTATGAAGAAGAAGATAATGATGACGATGACAACGACGATGATGGCAAGGACCATGATCATGACTATAAGAACACCGTTGCAAGGTGATGGCGATAACGCCAACGATAATAATGATGATAAGGAAGAAGCTGATAATGAGGACGAGAACAATGAAAAGACACTATGACTGCGATAAAGAAAATGGCAATGATTATCAATTATGATGATGATGACGACTACGACTATGACGATGGAAATGATGCCTATGCTGACGATGCAAATTAAGTATCAGTACTGCATTACTGGTGCGCACGAGAATTTTCACTGTATTCAGTACATTTATCATCGTGTGTGACGTATTAATCTAGACGAGACGGCAAACCGTTTCCAATCACTTGAAAGTATTTTTTTAGATCAAATTGCATTGCAAACCGTCGCCAAGCAATTGAATGTAATGTCCTAGCAAGATTGCCAACCGTTGCATAGCATTTGAACGTATACAAGACGAGATTGCAAACTGTCACCAGTCATTTGAACGTATTAATACAAATGAGATTGCAAACGTCGCCAATCATTTGAACGTATTAATACAAATGATATTGCAAACGTCGCCAATCATTTGAACGTATTAATACAAATGAGATTGCAAACGTTGCCAATCATTTGAACGTATTAATACAAATGAGATTGCAAACCGTCACCAGTCATTTGAACGTATTAATCCAAATGAGATTGCAAACCGTCACCAGTCATTTGAACGTATTAATACAAATGAGATTGCAAACCGTCACCAGTCATTTGAACGTATTAATACAAATGAGATTGCAAACCGTCACCAGTCATTTGAACGTATTAATACAAATGAGATTGCAAACCGTCACCAGTCATTTGAACGTATTAATACAAATGAGATTGCAAACCGTCACCAGTCATTTGAACGTATTAATACAAATGAGATTGCAAAACGTCGCCAATCATTTGAACGTATTAATCCAAATGAGATTGAAAAACGTCGCCAATCATTTGAAAGTATTAATCCAAATTAGATTGCAAAACGTCGCCGATCATTTGAACGTATTAATCCAAATGAGATTGAAAAACGGCGCCAATCATTTGAACGTAGTAATCCAAATGAGATTGAAAAACGTCGCCAAGAAGTGAATACAAAATATAAATATATTCAAAAGAGGTGAAATATGCAATGCTATTAGATGTATGTTTGATATATTACAGTGAAGTTCGAACTTTAGCGTACCTTTCGCCAACATCACAAAATTAATTCACCACTTGTATGTTCTTTGCCTTAAATTTTTGGTCTGTGTCTGTATTTTTCTAAAATAAGACTGATTTGTTTCTCAACACACCAGAAAAGTAAACTCATAAAAAAGTGTATTTCAATGTGGTTAACATGACTGATACACCATCTAAAGTGTGATCAGATGCAAGACATAAAAGGAGAAACACGCTATCAACATCAATTAAAAGTTTATTTTTTTTTTTTGCTTGTGATTTTGAAATATCATTGGGATTCATAAACATATACTCATCGATAATGTTATAGACAATGGAGGTGCAATTTGTATTTTAAACAAAACAGCCAGACACATTCCATAATCTGTATCTAAAATCAATTCAAAGATAAATAAACCGAGTATTTACACAGATGATTGTTTTGCAGTATCTTACAACGTTTTAAGTAAAATTTCAATATTTTATGATGTTGTTCACAGAAACAAAACTTGTTATAAATGTTATAAATGTAAGAAAAATATTGAAAACAATGTTTGCGATCATGATTGCTTTATACAGGTGTCCAGTAAATATTTAATGCAGTCGAATTTTATATAAATCCAAACTACCTGTGTTTGTTTATGTACAACAACAATGGCTGAAATTTACATTGAATTTGAAACAAATCGTAAATAAAAAGAAACACAATATTACAACAGTTGTACAAACAAATGAACAACACTGCATCTGGTACCAACGGAAAACAATATTAAAAGTATACTAGCTAAAATAGGTGCAGATGGAAAAAAAATCATAAAATGTCATACAGAGCTATAATTTGTAAGAACAAGAATTATTATTTTATGACTGAGTGTTGGTAAGTTTGAAAAGCAAGAAAATGACACTTATCAAATACGTTATGAGGGATTTACTTTACCAATTTATAGTGCAATGTTCAATCCTATTTATCCTAACCAAAATCAATTACCAATTTGTTTATAAAACTTTGCAATAAATTATAATAATATAATGTGGCGATATCTTTTAACCTACACATAAAAAGGACACATAGACACTGCCCGACACAAAAAAGATATTTTTGGAGTTAACGTTTAAATTTCAATCAAACATGTTGGTTTAGGATTATTATCGCCGCCTAATTTTTGTGATATAGTGACATGTTTGAATGTTGTATTTAAATCATTGTGATATATTTTTGTGAATGTTTGGTGTTTGTGGGCGTGGTTTACTTGTGACGAGTAATGTATTTCATGTTCATTGCCTTTATTGTCCTTAACAAACACCCAAGAAAGTCATACAGAAGGCACACCGATAAATATGCATCCTTGGCCATAAGGACGACATGGAATTTTATTGTGCTTGCATTGATCCGTTGTGAGCACTCTTTTACGCTGTAAAATTCGTCTCCAGTGATGACTGTCTCTGAAGCAACGCGATCTTTTCTAACGGGTAACGAGTAAGCAACACGATGGTTGGTTAACCTTTAACCAATCCAAAGAAGCAAATTTAGAGGCCTTTTATCCCCGCCCCCGAATCGTACAGGTTCACCATATCAGCCGAATTTTCTAAATAACATATTATTGTGAAGTACATGTATATGTTATATGTTACCTTCACCGAGCAAAACGTGATGTAGAAAAGTTACACCAATAGATATTTGCTAATGCCTGTGATGTATGTATTTATTTAACACCATGAATTGAAAAGCAGATTTTGTCTTACCGATTTGAACAGCATTCACCCTGAATCAATACCAGTCTGACATTGTCAGTATTGAGCCAGTACAATATGAAAATCATAAAGCAGTGCAAGTATAACATTGGTAGCATTGACCCATTAGATTATGAAAATCGTGAAATAATACCAGTCTAACATTGTTAGTAATAATCAAGTACAATATGAACATTGTTAGTATTAACCAAGGAAAATGTTTGAAAATAGTACATCAATACCAGTCCGACATTGGTCGTATTGACCCATTACAATAAGAAATTTCGGTAGTTCTTCCATTATGATTATTCGTAATAGTTGTTAACTTAGTGTCAACTTGTTCTCCCTTTTTAGTTATCGTTGACCTTATTATCATTCAATTTAGTTAATTTTGATAGAATCATATTAATATTTAATACAGCCAGCCACAGTTATTGTATCATCAATTTAATACCTTCATCTGCCTTTTGCACTCAGGCCTGATACATTTTCTATATTTAGAAAAAGCGCCTAAGTAACAAAGACTTCTTTAAAGACATCCCCTTTAAGATATCGTGCCATAAACAGGCTTCATTGTAATTACTTGGATATGTTACAGTTAAACTATGATAGTCAAATATTTCCCCCATCTTCATATTTTATGCATATATTTAATAAGATAGTGCACCACTGTAAGTGCATGTAATAGTAACGAATTTTTTAACAGGTAGAGAATATAAAAATGTAGCGGTTGATATTAGAGCAATTTTATCGATCTGATTGAGAATAGTATACGAATTCGATGGTGGTAAAAAATTTACGAAGGTCAACAAAAATAGATATATAAACCTAAAAAGCTCTGTCAACTAAATCAATTATGAGTCATTGTTGATTAGTTTGAGCCCTTAGTTGACCATGTATACTATGAGTAACGAAAACCTTGTACTTGTGTCACATTCAAAATATATATTTTCTTCTTTATCACTAGTTGCAGCCATTCCGTCTTTGCCGTTTTCCTTGTATATTTCAAGTGCGCAAACACCACCAAACATTGAAACATTCTAGATTTTATTCTTATCATTTATGTTGTAAAATATACTGTATTAGGGTTCATTAGAAATTTCCAAGAATAAATCGATTATCTGCCATTGCTATTTTAAGTTACAGCGGCAAGAAAATATTTCTCAGTAAGACAGTAATCTAGCAGTTCATTTGTACAGGACAAAAATTAAACAACCTAGACAAACTTTTATATTCAGTTTCATATGTTCTAAAGATTAGCGTTGCTCCAACGATTCTCTTTTCTTCTTTAATTTATTCCAACATAGAAAATGTGCTTTGTTTCAATTCCTCTTTATTATCATGGACGGATTTCCCAGGTCGAAGAAGAAAGCATGGATCATAATGTAGCTAAACGTCAATAATTTTGATGTCACTCAACGATAGTTAGGCTCAATATCTTTAAAGATTCTGCATTATTCAAATGATAAGGATTATAAGACTTCTTGCACATAACGGTATTATTGAAACATTGAGAAACTATCACCGTGACAATCGGGGTAAGCAAAGAAAATGGTGCGAAAATGGCTCATAGAGCCACTGCGATGGGCATGACTGTGTCACACGTTGCTCTATTAGTAGCTAATTATTTTAATGGTGTAATAGGAGGTAGTAATGAAGGGTGGGATGTTCCATCAGGAGACAGTAATGAAGGATGGGATGTTCCATCAAAAGGCAGTAATGAAGGATGGGATGTTCCATCAAAAGGCAGTAATGAAGGATGGGATGTTCCATCAGGAGGTAGTAATGAAGGATGGGATGTTTCATCAGGAGGCAGTACTGAAGGATGGGATGTTCCATCAGGAGGCAGTAATGAAGGATGGGATGTTCCATCAGGAGGCAGTAATGAAGGATAAGATATTCCATCAAAAGGCAGTAATGAAGGATGGGATGTTCCATCAGGAGGTAGTAATGAAGGATGGGATGTTCCATCAGGAGGCAGTAATGCAGCATGGGATGTTCCATCAAAGGCAGTAATGAAGGATGGGATGTTCCATCAGGAGGCAAATATGATTTAAATGCTGATATTTAAAAGAGGTCTAATAAATGTTGGTAATTTTTTGTTTTAGTGATCCAAAAGAGCAGCAATAGTATTGCCTGAAGTTATTTGCACCGTAATTATATTGATGCTTATAGGTAATGGTCAAATTGTCTCTTTCTTAGTTTACTATCTTAGTTTAATTATTTTACCAGGATTTTGCTTCGGATTTGCAGTTTTGATTGGAGATGTAAGCCAGTCATCATCAAGAATGCGAGGTTCATAAACACTTAAAAATTAAACAATCACATTTCCAGCAAACCTTAAGGATCAAAGAAAATTATTTCTTGCTTATTTAAAGGTATATATCAGTTCTACCATTTGTAATAGTCATGTCATATCAACATTTTCGCATCGACTAGCATTTTCAGATGTGCATTGCACAGGCGTTGCCATCCTGACAGTAAAACGATCATAATCTTGGTCCTCCATTACTTACTTTTTGCTAACATTACTAGTACCTATTCTAGATTCTTGTCTTATTCGTCCAGATCTAAATACTGGTACTTATTCCAGATATTTAAATTATTAATACCGCTTCAACATATAAGTACCTATTCCAGATCCTTGTCTTATTGGTCCAGCTTCTACATATCAGTACCTTTTCGAGATCCTTGTCATATTGGTCCAAATCAACCTATTAGTACCTATTCTATATCCGTGACTTATTGGTCAATATTTGCATAGTGATACCTATTCCAGATATTTAACTTATTTATAACGATTCAAAATATTAGTACATATTCCAGATACTTGTCCTATTGGTCCAGCTTCTACGTGTTAGTACCTATTCCAGATCCTTGTCTGATTGAAGAAGCATCTACATATTAGTATCTATTCCAGATGCTTGTCTTATTGAACGAGATTCTACATATCAGTACCTATTCCTGATCCTTGTCTTATTCGTCCAGCTTCTACATATTAGTACCTATTACACATCCCTGTCTTATTGGTCCAGCTTCCACATATTAGTACCTATTCCAGATCCTTGTCTTATTGGTCCAGCGTCTAAATATTAGTACATATTCCAGACACTTTCCTTATTGGTCAAGCTTCTACATGTTAGTACCTATTCCAGATCCTTGTCTTATTAGTCCAGCTTCTACATATTAGTACTTATTACAGATACTTGTCTTATTGGTCCAGTTTCCTCCTATTAGTACCAATTCCTTATAATTGTCTTATTGGACAAGTTCTACATAACTAGACAATGGTACCTATTCCAGATCGTTGTCTTATTGTTACAGCTTCTACATATTGGTTCATATTCCAGACCCTTGTCTTATTGGTCCAGCATCTACATAGTAGTAACTATTCCAGACCCTTGTCTTATTGGTCCAGCATCTACATAGTAGTAACTATTCCAGACCCTTGTCTTATTGGTCCAGCATCTACATAGTGGTAACTATTCCAGACCCTTGTCTTATTGGTCCAGCATCTACATAGTAGTAACTATTCCAGACCCTTGTCTTATTGGTCCAGCATCTACATAGTAGTAACTATTCCAGACCCTTGTCTTATTGGTCCAGCTTGTACATAGTAATACATATTCCAGATCCTATATGTGAATTTAGGAACAGAGGTTGTGGAGATGATGTTAAGATTGTAACAACATTTTAGAAATCAAAATCTGACTCAAGACTACCCTGTTGGTAATTGTTATGAAAATGGATAGGATTTAATGAAAACTAGTATAAATCAGACGACTTGGTATAATTAGGATGAAAAACAGCCATGAATCTCGATAAAACAGTTATTATCATTACACAAGAAGTTTATACAGAAACTGAACCATCAAGATAAGGATCTGGAATAGGTACTAATATGTAGATGCTGGACCAATAAGACAAGGATCTGATGTAACTACTAATATGTAGAAGCTGGACCAATAAGACACTACTCGATTTCTGCTCTTTCACAAAGAAAGAAGTATGTTAAAAGCAAATTAAACGGAACAATACTGGTAATGTACAATTTACAGCGAGTTGCCAATATTAACGCCATGGCCTAGGATATTTTCTAAATCATATAAAGCGACATCAAATTTATAGAAATTGTGTGCCACTGCATATATATATATATATATATATATATATATATATATATATATATATATATATATATATATATAGACACACATACACACACAATCATACATACATATATGATTTATCTATCTTAAAAATTACAAGAAAATGTAATCCGTGGTTGTATTTTCCTTCACTGGCATGAAAACTATATTTGTCCGTAGTGTGGTCATTCACATATATGACACCAACTATTTTGCATGGGACATGTTTTTCCTGTTTGGTTCTGTAATCTATACGTAAAATCAATTAAAGATTCCATCAATTCAGATAATTTTATGTTTTTTTTTGTTATGTTGAATATGTCCCCACAGGTGAGTGAGTGATAATTGTACAAGCAGTAGCATGGGTTTATTAAATATTGGTCTTTGTCAGTTAAGCAAACTAAACGCCTCCACAGAATATTTTGTCCCTGCTAAATAATTTTAGATACCATCAATAAGCGAACGGGACGAACCTTTGCAACATGTTATATGTTTTCAACAATTTGCAACGTTTGTTCCATCTTTCAAGTACATGCATGATATCAGATTGATGACAAATTTTGTCATTTCCATGGTTGATCCTAAAATAAATATTTCGTATTCTGAGTAAAGTGGGCTGTTTCAAATCATTGTTTTCCATATATTATATCTATATGTTTTGCTAAATCATTTTCCATTGATTTTGAAGAGTTTACGAGATCTTCTAAATGTTAAGTCCAGATGGAGAATACAAGTTGCCAATGCAAATTATAGATTATTCACTCGTTGGAGCTAGTTCAAGAAAAACGTATACTGAATTTGGAAGAGTAAACACAGATGATTGTGTTATAATTTATAAATGTGGTTCAAATGTGTTTTATGAAACAAATTATATGGCAGACGATCTGGACTATGCAAATAAACAAGTACAACCGCATTACTCGAATACGCAGAATGTCTATCACACATTGTCTGACTGACATGCCAAAATTGATGTTCTCATTGTAACAGCCCAGCATATCATTTCATCGTTCATATTCCAAATCTGACATATCTTAAAATACCTTATTTTGAATTAGATAATCTGCCCAGAGACATACATACTGAGAAATTGCAGAATACCGCACATGATTATCCGTACTTAGTAAAGCACGAAGTTTTCCTGAAAAAAATAAAACCTTAATGTACAAATGAACCGAGAGATCCAGATGATCAAAGTGTGATTGATGTCCTGTACAACAAAATAGTGTGCCCCTACGAGATGTAATGGCATCTCTGAAGGCAATCCGAATGTTAATGGTGGCACGGAATGACCATAATTCATTTGATACTGATGTAATAAACAATGTGCAAGCACAATATCAAACAAATGAACTGTTCTGTAATTAAATTAAGCCAAAGAGAAAGACACAAAGCCTGTTGATGAGATAAAATGAAGTACTATGCACCATAAACCCAAAGAAAATGCGGATGTCTTCTGCATTATTCGCCCTGGTGTAAGTAACCTATCATACCAATGGTTGTGATGCATATCACACTCGATCTACATCATCGCAGATAGAGATTTAAGTGTCCAACTGTTTATCTCCTTTTCAGTTGAGTATAACTACTCATCCCCGTTTTTAAACGTAATGGAATCTCCGGCTGTGCAATGGCTCCACCGAAGTTGGTAGAAAGAAATGTTTTACAGACTCTGGTTTCTAAACAAAGTGACACAATTTTACATATTATCGAAAGAAGATATATGTCGCTCGTAGTTGGAAATATTAATTTTCAACTGCCTTTTTCATCCCTATACAACAAATGTCATATGCAAACCAACTCAGACATTAATTAGTCGTTAGATTACACTGAACAGCTCTCAGAACATGCTACTTTGATCAGGATAGTGTATAGTATGTGTCAGATTGCTGGCAACAATACTGTAAGAGCTATTTATCTGCATAGCAAGATATCTAACGTTGTTGGTAGTCGGTTCCAATATAGGAAACGACTGAACCTGATAATGATGATTATGAGACTTAAGTTTCACCGCGCGGCGACCACTTGGCTCCTAGTGTTTTATCACCCACGGGTATTTAAAGTGGGACATATGCATTTTTCGTGGAGTAAAGTCGCGAGGTATAGAAGGAATTAACCTCAGTCTGCACCAGAAATTTTAACCCGGATAAATACTATTGCTTGAAATAGAAAATGTTTGTTCTTGAAACTCGCCTCTGAAGAATTTGAATGTCTCATGAAGCAGAGATGGACAGATTCTCCTCGATACGCGAACGTTTGCGACCTGCCTCAGTATGGCAGTGGGCTAAACTAAGACAAGAGGGTAAAACATCTACTTATGTTGCTGGAATATTGGATGCAGTTCCTCAAACAAAGCTAGATATGTGTATGAGATGTGGTAATGTTTATAAAGACTTGTTGCGTCATATCTGTTTGCATGCATTAGGTTCCGCATGAATTTTGAGGTTGGGTAGGGTGAGGTAGAGGAAGACCCAAATTAAAGGGATATTTTATCTACAGCCCCCCTCCCACGCGGACACTAAAGGCTGTTTGTTCTTATATGAACTCTTTCTTTCTTGGATGACCTCCTTCCCAAATTAGCTTATATGGTACGTTATTTAACGCAGTTGATAGGCCATTTATTAAAGGCAAAAGGTTGCCAGCAGGTGTAATTGACAAACAAACTGCAAGTTATTTGTTCTTTAAAGGAAATGTAGATGATGATGATGAATATTAAGTGCAATATGTGCTGACTCTGTTTTGGTCAATCTTATTCTACAATACCGACATCAACATCTAGATCCAAGCTAGTAAACAAATAATACATTATCATATATAACACCAGTCACCACTATCAAAATAATTGATATGAAGAAAATATAACTTTGTTACACGATTTTAGCTCAGCAACAAAATTTCAAATAGTTATTTTGTGTTTGTTCCTCTGTTACCGGCAGGCAGTGTTCAAAGCGCAGCGATAAGACTCGTTCCAAAGGAATAGTCATTTTTCGCTGGACTACAATTATATTTGTATCGGTGAAACCTGACATGTGTATTGGTGTAGTTTGATACGGATTAATTAGTTAACAAAATTACATCTCGCTGCAACTGTCAATTAGACTTTTTATTATATATTTGGTTGTAACCCATACGAAAATGGTTAGTGGAGTACAGATTACTAGTAACTAGAAAAGTCAATAGTGCTATAGTATCCCTAATTACTAATTTGTATTGCCTAAAACTGTCACATACGCAAATTCACAGACTATATATATATATATATATATATATATATATATATATATATATATATATATATATATATATATATATATAAAGAATACAAATCATATGGCGAATAACAACCCTCTCAAGCGTACTGGATCCACCAAGGGATCACGTGTGTCAGGGATTAATTAAAATATATGCAATAAACTGACGACGAACAGTACGAAACTAGTAACTAACTAGCCTAAGCGCTTTCGACTCTTAATGAGTCTTTTTCAAAGGCAAATACAACACATAGTTACGACAAACAAATAAACACAAAAACGTTGTGTTTGTAAACCTCTACATTTCTGTCTTCACATGTGCTAAAACTATAAATACAACCAGCTTGTTGCGGAAACTGAAAACGTTGTAAAATTCCCTAAAAGTTTACAAGCCAAAGCGACATCTATTTTTACTTTGTGTACATATGTAACGCAGATTATATCCCGGATATTTGATTCTATACCGGTTATTCTTATAGTAAAAATTGAAGGATAATAAGAAGATTTAGAAAATGTTAAATTCTACTAGTGCATAGTTTTCATTTTCTAGTCTTCTTGGTTTAGACCGCTTGGTTTCAATGTTCTAAGGCGGCGTATCCAGTAAGATTCCTTTTCCTTCCTGGTTTCGGAACTCCAGCTGTGGTTGTTAGCAATAGCGATAAGTATTATATCACTGAAAGTGTGGCCAGGGGAGGAGAAGTGTTCTGCGACCGGGCTTCTGTACAGCTTTTTTGTCATCCAATCAGATCTATGAAGGTTTATCCTTTTGTGTAGCTTTTCAGTTTCTCCCACGTACTGAAGGCCACAGATCTTACATGTGATGAGATAAATCACATTCTCTGTTTTGCACGTTTTGTTTGGACCATGTATGTTTAGTTTTTCTTTAGTCACTGTGCTAGTGAATGTCTTGGTCTCTATCATATGTTGACAGGTTTTGCATCTTTTATCGCCACAGGGTCCAGATTGACTAGGTTGGTTTTGACTAGCGATTGGCGTTAGCTTGGCCCTGACTAGGATGTCCTTTAGGTTTTTTGGTCTCCGGTAAGCTACTACAGGTTTGTTCGGAAGTATTAGGTTTAGTATGTCTGACGATTGCACGGTTGGCCAGTGGTTTGCGATGATTTTACCTACTTTGGGATTGTCTGGGTGATAGGTCAGAATAAATGGTATCCTATCAACCTTTTCTTTCTGTCCATATCTGAGAAGGTCATCACGGTTTGTTTGTTTGGCCCTTTGGATTGCCTCCGCAATCAGGTCTTTGTCGTAGCCTCGGTAAATTAAATGTTTAGCCAGCTCTTCAGACCTTTCTAGGAATCTTTCATCGTCGGAGCAAATTCTGCGTATCCTCAGTGCCTGGCTATATGGAATGTTCTTAATGCAGTGTTTTGGATGACAACTGGTTGGGAGAAGTTACTGGTATTTGTCGGTTGGTTTCGAGTAGATGTCTGTGTGTAATTTGTTTTCCACCAGTCTGGTTGTTGTGTCCAGGAAAACATGGTTTGAGTTGGAAATTTCTGCCGTGAATTTTATTGAAGAATGGAAGTTGTTTGCCTTTGATATGAAGTCATCCAGACTTTCTCTTCCATACTGCCACTTCATTTCTATATCATCGATAAAGTGTACCCACTGGTATGGTGCCTTAATTCGCCTAAAGCATCATTGCACTTTCTTGCATAATTTCCTCGAAACAAATACAGTCACTAAAGGTCTTCAAATTCATGTGAAACCGCAAATTATTGGCAAGAGTTCAAACAGATTCAACAAAAGATGGAATAAAATAACTCACGACGCTTCCATGAAACTCACAGCCCTACTTAGTAAAAACGTAAATCATCAATATCTAGCCAAATCAGCAACCATTGAAGAACTAAAACATCAGCTCAATTCCGTCTCAACAGAAGAACAATTGAAAACGTTTTACTCCAAATTAAATAAAGATGAAAAAAGACTCTCTTCGAAACTATACAAAGTCAGAGATAGAAAACTTAGAAGTCATGATCTACAACCAAAGGACTGTTGTGAAGAAACTTCAATTGACGAAATTTCTTCCAAAAACAACCGTAAGAAGAAAAATCGCCGCAAAAGGAAGAATCGCAAGCACTCTGTAACAAACACTAAAGCAACTGTTACTAACACAGTAGTCAACATCTCCAATTTAGAACTTACTGATGCAGGAAAAAAAACTTTTATCGAAAGGTTTGAGTTTCTGTCCCCGTCCAAAAACATACGACAGAGGGAAGCTTAAGAATGACACCCAAGAGTTCATCCGCCGACTAAGGCTCAAAGCCCATTTTGCCTTGCAACCACCAAACAAATCAAAGGAAAATATAAGCTGCGACCAACCCACATTTAGAAAGAAAAGTAACTGGACCCCACCAAAAAGTTCAATTCCAAATCTGGAAGCCTTTATCAACTCGGTTGAAAACGATACTTCCAGACATATCAACCATACTAACAAATATTCTAATTTGACAAAAGAAGAAACAGATGCCCTGCACTCACTGAAAAGCAGAACAGACATAATAATTAAGCCTGCAGATAAGGGTTCCGCTGTTGTCGTTATGAATAGGGAAGACTACATTAGTGAAGCAAGTAGACAACTAAGTGACGCTAGGTTCTACCAAAAACTGGACCATGATCCAACGCTTTAATATGCAAAAATCATTACTAATGTTATTGACGAGGCGTACCAAAGCGGACACATAGACCAGCAAACCAAAAACTACTTAAGCCCAGAAAACCCAAGACCAGGTAGATTTTATCTTCTACCCAAAATTCACAAACAAGGAAACCCTGGCAGACCTATAATATCAGGTAACGGGTACCCCACAGAAAGGATATCAGAATATTTAGATCATTTTATGAGACCACATGTCCACAAATTACCATCATATCTTCAAGACACGACAGATTATCTCATAAAAAGCAAAGCTAGTGAACCATTACTGCCAGATACATTACTTGCTTCCTTAGACGTCACATCTTTGTACACCAACATACCGCACAACGAAGGGTTACAGGCATGTAGCGAAGCATGGGAAACAAGAACTGTAAACAATCCACCCACACACTTCTTAATCCAACTCCTGGAGCTTGTCCTAAAACTCAACAACTTTGAATTTAATGAAGAAAACTACCTACAAATCAATGGAACTGCAATGGGTACTAAAATGGCCCCTTCGTATGCTAACATTTTCATGGGAAAACTTGAGGGAAAGCTCTTAGCATCGGTTGAGCGTACACCATACCAGTGGGTACGCTTTATCGATGATATAGAAATGAAGTGGCAGTATGGAAGAGAAAGTCTGGATGACTTCATATCAAAGGCAAACAACTTCCATTCTTCAATAAAATTCACGGCAGAAATTTCCAACTTAAACCATGTTTTCCTGGACACAACAACCAGACTGGTGGAAAACAAATTACACACAGACATCTACTCGAAACCAACCGACAAACACCAGTATCTTCTCCCAACCAGCTGTCATCCAAAACACTGCATTAAGAACATTCCATATAGCCAGGCACTGAGGATACGCAGAATTTGCTCCGACGATGAAAGATTCCTAGAAAGGTCTGAAGAGCTGGCTAAACATTTAATTTACCGAGGCTACGACAAAGACCTGATTGCGGAGGCAATCCAAAGGGCCAAACAAACAAACCGTGATGACCTTCTCAGATATGGACAGAAAGAAAAGGTTGATAGGATACCATTTATTCTGACCTATCACCCAGACAATCCCAAAGTAGGTAAAATCATCGCAAACCACTGGCCAACCGTGCAATCGTCAGACATACTAAACCTAATACTTCCGAACAAACCTGTAGTAGCTTACCGGAGACCAACAAACCTAAAGGACATCCTAGTCAGGGCCAAGCTAACGCCAATCGCTAGTCAAAACCAACCTAGTCAATCTGGACCCTGTGGCGATAAAAGATGCAAAACCTGTCAACATATGATAGAGACCAAGACATTCACTAGCACAGTGACTAAAGAAAAACTAAACATACATGGTCCAAACAAAACGTGCAAAACAGAGAATGTGATTTATCTCATCACATGTAAGATCTGTGGCCTTCAGTACGTGGGAGAAACTGAAAAGCTACACAAAAGGATAAACCTTCATAGATCTGATTGGATGACAAAAAAGCTGTACAGAAGCCCGGTCGCAGAACACTTCTCCTCCCCTGGCCACACTTTCAGTGATATAATACTTATCGCTATTGCTAACAACCACAGCTGGAGTTCCGAAACCAGGAAGGAAAAGGAATCTTACTGGATACGCCGCCTTAGAACATTGAAACCAAGCGGTCTAAACCAAGAAGACTAGAAAATGAAAACTATGCACTAGTAGAATTTAACATTTTCTAAATCTTCTTATTATCCTTCAATTTTTACTATAAGAATAACCGGTATAGAATCAAATATCCGGGATATAATCTGCGTTACATATGTACACAAAGTAAAAATAGATGTCGCTTTGGCTTGTAGACTTCTAGGGAATTATACAACGTTTTCAGTTTCCGCAACTAGTCTATACAAGCTGGTTGTATTTATAGTTTTAGCACATGTGAAGACAGAAATGTAGAGGTTTACAAACACAACGTTTTTGTGTTTATTTGTTTGTCGTAACTATGTGCTGTATTTGCCTTTGAAAAAGACTCATTAAGAGTCGAAAGCGCTTAGGCAAGTTAGTTACTAGTTTCGTACTGTTCGTCGTCAAATTATTGCATATATATATATATATATATATATATATATATATATATATATATATATATATATATATATATATATATATATATATATATATAAAGAATACAAATCATATGGCGAATAACAACCCTCTCAAGCGTACTGGATCCACCAAGGGATCACGTTTGTCAGGGATTAATTAAAATAGATGCAATAAACTGACGACGAACAGTACGAAACTAGTAACTAACTAGCCTAAGCGCTTTCGACTCTTAATGAGTCTTTTTCAAAGGCAGATACAAAACATAGTTACGACAAACAAATAAACACAAAAACGTCATGTTTCTAAACCTCTACATTTCTATCTTCACATGTGCTAAAACTATAAATACAACCAGCTTATATAGACTAGTCGCGGAAACTGAAATCGTTGTATAATTCCCTAAAAGTCTACAAGCCAAAGCGACATCTATTTTTACTTTGTGTACATATGTAACGCAGATTATATCCCGGATATTTGATTCTATACCGGTTATTCTTATAGTAAAAATTGAAGGATAAGAAGATTTAGAAAATGTTAAATTCTACTAGTGCATAGTTTTCATTTTCTAGTCTTCTTGGTTTAGACCGCTTGGTTTCAATGTTCTAAGGCGGCGTATCCAGTATGATTCCTTTTCCTTCCTGGTTTCGAAACTCCAGCTGAGGTTGTTAGCAATAGCGATAAGTATTTTATCACTGAAAGTGTGGCCAGTGGAGGAGAAGTGTTCTGCGAACTGTCTTCTGTACAGCTTTTTAGTCATCCAATCAGATCTATGAAGGTTTATCCTTATGTGTAGGAAGGAAAAGGAAAACTATGCACTAGTAGAATTTAGCATTTTCTAAATCTTCTTATCCTTCAATTTTTACTATAAGAATAACCGGTATAGAATCAAATATCCGGGATATAATCTGCGTTACATATGTACACAAAGTAAAAATAGATGTCGCTTTGGCTTGTAGACTTCTAGGGAATTATACAACGTTTTCAGTTTCCGCAACTAGTCTATACAAGCTGGTTGTATTTATAGTTTTAGCACATGTGAAGATAGAAATGTAGAGGTTTACAAACACAACGTTTTTGTGTTTATTTGTTTGTCGTAACTATGTTTTGTATTTGCCTTTGAAAAAGACTCATTAAGAGTCGAAAGCGCTTAGGCTAGTTAGTTACTAGTTTCGTACTGTTCAGCGTCAGTTTATTGCATCTATATATATATATATATATATATATATATATATATATATATATATATATATATATATATATATATATAAGGAGAAAGGCAGTCCATTTATGCACGAATAGTGATACCCAGTGAGAGAATAACTATTTCCTTCTTTCAGTTCTTATCTCCATCATCTAACATCACATTTCACTACAGGAGATAGAACATAGATATTTACTCAAAATATTGTTTTACAGCTCATTTTAGTGTAAAAGGCATATTTTTTCCTTTTAAAACTTTGTGCTTATTTCGGAAACTCGTATTTCAGACTCAAAGATAACATCAGAACAGCTAATAGACTTCATCCATTCTCATCAAACGACACGAGAAGCATTATTGACTACTTGTCGCGTTCGAATCTCAGAACATGGAATGTGCAATGAAAGAGTCGGAGGTGTAAAATGGATAAGGGCCCAGAATGACACTTAACGGCTGTTATTAAGATTTAAATTAAGATAATAATTATCTGATAAAGACAATTTCACTTACGTACTCTTTTTCACGGCGTTAAAGATGAAGATTTCACACGTTTTCTAATCATATTGGCATCTAATGACGTTTTGGTATGAAACCTAGCCATAACTTAAAAATCAAATGTACAAACAGCAGGTCGAAATGTTTCTCACATGCTAGACTGTAATTAGTGTCTTGTCATATGTGTCTTCAGATAAACAGAGTCACGATGTAGACAGGAATACAACTGCATCGGTTTTAGGTAGTGCTGAAATCGTATTTGTCATCGTCATTGTATTCGTTTACCTCATTGTAATCATCACTGTCATCGTCCTATAACCAACAGAATTAATAAGATGATAAAACGAGGGTGGAGGAGTATTAATTAGTGTAGGAGTATTGATTATTGGAGGAGTATTAATTATTGGAAGAGTATTGATTATTGGAGGACATTGATTACCGTAGGGGCACTGATTATCATAGAGGCATTGATTATTGGAGGGGTATTATTTATTGGAGGAGTTTTGATTATTTTAGGAGTATTGATTATTGGAGGAGTATTTATTATCGTAGGGACATTGATTATCGTTGGGGCATTGATTATTGGAGGAGTATTAATTATTGGAAGAGTATCGATTATTGGAGGAGTATTGATTATCGTAAATGTATCGTAAGGGCATTGATTATTGGAAGAGTATTAGTTATTGGAAGAGTATTGATTATTGGAAGAGTATTGATTATCGTAGGGGCATTGATTATTGGAGGAATATTAATTATTGGAGGAGCATTGATTATCGTATGGGCATTGATTATTGGAGGAGTATTGATTATTGGAGGAGTATTGATTATTGAAACAGTATTATAGTGCTATGTATACTAGTTGTTACTATTATAGAAGATATAGTACACTTTATGGCAATGATGTTGATGATGCTATTATTATCATTAGTAGTAGTAGTAGTAGTAGTAGTAGTAGTAGTAGTAGTAGTAGTAGTAATATTAGTAGTAGTAGTAGTAGTAGTAGTAGTAGAAGATTAAGCTGTGTAATCGTATGTCGGGTATGATGAAGAAATTATATGACTTCTATGCCGTTTGAAAAAAATAAGGAATATATTAACAATATGCCATTATATTTTAAAGATTTTTATGATGTTTTATATTTTGCTTTTATATTTTTGACTGCCTTTTGTCGGAGACT